>VMDO01007893.1:30847-88147 GCA_007922755.1 Pedetes capensis
GAGTGCTCCTTGGAAGCAAAAATGGCCAAACTGCGTCTTACATATTTCGGACATGTAGTCAGGAGAGAACAATCCCTGGAGAAGGACATCATGTTTGGAAGAGTGGCAGGTCAATGCAAAAGAGGAAAACCCTCCACCAGATGGATTGACACAGTGTCTGCAACAATGGGCTTAAACATAAATAAGATGGTTTGCCTGGAGCAGAATCGGCAAGTGTTTCGATCTGCTGTACATAGGGTTACTATGAGTCGGACTCGACTCGATGGCACCTAACAACAACAACAAGAATATTGGGATTTGGAACAATAATAAAATCAAATTGAATTTTGTATCCCCTAATGAAGTCAAGGGCTGGGATTTAGCTCAGTTGGTAGAGCGCCACTCTACAGTCTCTGAGGTCCCAAGTTCAATTTCCAGCACCACAAAAATGGGAGAAGGACATGGCAACCCACTCCCAAGGCAATCCCAAAACAATCTGCCATTGAAAACCCTATGAGTGTCGCTATGATTCAGATATGACTCATGGCACCTACCAACAAAACAACAATGAAGTCAAATTGTACAGGTGTCTTTGATTTTGTGAACTTAAGCAGAGTGGGAAATTGAGGGTATATAGTCCAGATATTTCAGGTGTTAGGTCTCATTGGTCATTCTGGGGGGACATTAGGTTGCAGCCCCTGAGAGACTCAAAAGGGACTGAGCTACACTGAAATTCTATAGGATCAAAGGGAGAATACTAAAGTCACCAGGAACAAAGATCTCTGAGGGTGTTAGGGTTAGAAAGTTCTGAGGAATTTTGGGTGTGTCTTCAAGTGGTAGTTATTTGCAAAGCTCACAATTATCAGGAAGAGTTATCTATAAAGCCAACTGTAGTCGGTTCCAACTGAAAATGCCCTTAAGTTCACCTTCTGAATTGATCTATCCCTGAGTGGCAGCCAGAGATGCCTAGGTTTGCTCTTTTACCTTTCAGGAGAAATCGCAAGTAGGAAAATCAGTTTCTGTTTTAGTGTAGCATCTGGAACTAGACAGCCATATAGGATGGTATTGGGGAGGTAGGGTTGAGCAAGGCTCTGGCCCTGGTGTGCTTCATGATTTGACTTCTGAGATTATTGGGGTTCACTCCTCTGAAATAGTATTAACTCCATATTTAATTATGAGACTCTGAAGCTGCCTGAGTATTTGCAAAATATTTTCAGCACCTTAGAAAAGTGGCATTATTGTGTACAGAATATTACTAAATGTGTTGTTTGCCAAATAATTCAGAGAAAGGTTCAGCTGACTTTCTTTGGTTTGCTGATTTAAAAGCATTTTCTTCAAAGTAGAAGTAATGACTCTTGCTTAAATGTATTTCTGGGCACAGTTACAAATTTTCAGCATGTTGTTTGGCTTCTAATACTCTCCATCAGCTATTCAGCAATTTGGCATTTTTTGTTGTTGATTTCTTTCCCTCCTAATGCAAGATGTTATTTGTTAAGCATTCTTCCTGCTAATAAAATATGGTTAACTTTAATAATGTTCCTACTTCTGGAGTACAAAAGAAAATAGTTTTATTGATATCTAAGTGGATGGGAGTGGGAACTGATATTATATATTTGGATGAATATTTTGCTGTTAGGTGCCATGGAGTTGGGTATGACTAAGAACAAAACAGTATCTGACACTGTGCCAGGCACAGGATCATTTTTATGTTTAAGCCCATTGTTTTAGCCACTATGTCAATCTGTCTAGTTGAGGGTCTTCCTTTTTTTGGTTGACCTGCCACTCTCCGAAATATGATGTCCTTCTCAGGGATTAGTCCCTCTTGACAATATATCCAAAATATGTAAGGTACAATCTAGCCATCCAAGCTTCCAAGGACCACTCTGATTGCACTTCTAGAATGAATTTGTTGGTTCTTTTGGCAGTCCATGGTATATTCAGTATCTGTTTCCAGCACCATAAATCAAAGGATCAGTTCTTCTGTCTCCCTAATTCAATGTCCTGCTTTCACAAGCATATGGTGCAACTGAAAATACCATAGCATGAGTCAGGTGCATCTTCATCTTCAATGTGACATTTTTTTAAAACAGTTTTCAACTTTTAAAGAGGACTTTTGCACAGAGTTTCCCAATGCAATATGCCTTTTGATTTCTTGACTACCGCTTCCATGGATGTTGATTGTAGAACCAAGTTAAGAAAAATCTTGGACATCAATCTTTTCTCCATTTATCATGAAGTTGCTTACTGACTCAGTTGTAAAGATTTTTGTTTTATTGATGTTGAGGCACAATCGATACTAAAGCTGTGTTCTTTGATCTTCATCAGTAAATGTTTCAAATCCTCTTCAGTTTCAGCAAGCAAAGTTGTGTCATCTGATTTTGTAGCCCTGTAAAACTATCGAAAGGGTGTGGATTAGATTCAAGAATATAGGGTATTTATCCAGTGTTCCACACCCTGTGACTATGTCATGACTAGATCTTTTCCCAAGTATTAATGAAGGACTTGTGAGTCAGTACTTCAAAATAATTATTTAAAAGGTAACCAGTACTTATAGACTTTATCTGTGGAAATCTTAATATACACATCTGCGTGAGGTCATGGAAAGACAGAAGATTAGATTGACATGTGAGAAATCTTGAAAAAGGATCACTGGAGAGAGATACTTAGTGTATTTCTGGGGGAATAGTGTGCTGCCTGCCTGCCAGCATCCTGTGTTCATCTTTATATCACTAGAATGTAGCCTGAGCACACAGCAGAAGCACATTGGATGTTTACTGAACTAAACTGAGAGCTACATGAACTGCCTAGCAAACTTGAAAATTCTTGCTCAGCAACCCTTCTATACAGGTTAAGCACTGTAACAATGGTAACCACAAAAAACAAACAACCCCCCCCCCAAACCCAGCCTAAATCAGGTTTCCATTGAAGGATGAGAATGATATCACAGTAATTGGAACTGAATGTTAGTGAACCTTTGCTTCCCTTTAGTCTAAAAGCTAAATCAGGTTTGTTGTTGTTGTTGTTGTTGTTGTTAGGTGTTTTCTAAAAGGAATGAAATTCATGTATAAATAAGTATATTAGAGATAAAAAGATGTTTAATTCCATTGTATCTGTCATGTACCTTGAATTATATCTTTTCTTTCATCCCACTTTTCAAACCCCCTTGTCCCTCTGAAGCAACAGCTGTGGGTAGGAATAGCTGGGACCACAGCTTTTGCATGTCTCGTGGTTGACTGGTGCACCACTGGGGCTGGTGGGAGGTGGCAGTTCCTCTGCTATGGCCCTGAGTGCCACTGCTTTGGGGAAAGGAAATACACCCAGAGCTGGTCAGTTCTTAGGCCCATAAGTGTCCTTACCTCCTGAAGGTATGGAGAGTGGTTTTATCCAGAGAGCATCACTACCTGAAAATCATTGTTGATTTGAATTCAAGGTGGAATAAGAGAGTGAGAACTTAGAAATTTCTTAATTGGTATTGCTGGGGACTGGGCTGACAGGAATCATGCTGAGATCAGGTGTGCTTTAGAACGAAGGTGGATCCCTGACAACATCGAAATACAACCAAGGCCTAAGCTGCTCCAGGTGAGAGGACCACCTCTTCTGTATAAACTAGCAGGGATTGGCGATGGTGTAGGTTCCTTCCAAGACTTGTCTGGAAGCTGCCTCCATCTGGATATTCAGCACAGAAATAATATACCTGTGTTCCCAGGGTGGCAATGGGCTCTGTCTCCCTTCTTGTTTGCTTTGTATTCCTGCCCCTCCTTTTTTTTTTAACATGCCCATATATTTTTTGAAAGGTATCTTATGAGTATGGTGGGCATCCTGTCCATCTACTTCCCCTAGAGCATGTATAAGAGAGAGACATACAACTTTATGTAGCTGTGGTGAATTATTAGACATTCTACTTAACCTTGCCTAGAGCACCTTCTCTTGACCCCATCCCATTTTCTGCAAACTGCAGTCTTTACCACATTTAAGATAATACAGTCTAATTTGCTTTATAAAGTGACTTCCAAGGTTCACATGGTTTAAGCAGCCAATCTGCCATAGCAATTCTCTAGATTCCAGCCAAGGGTTGCCAAGAAGGAGAAAGGATCCAAAGAGAGGTTTTGATCTTGACTTTTTCTGTTGAGACAGAGAAACCCACTTATTTGTCCTTTATTTTACTTCTCTAACTTGGGAGAGGGCTGGGATTTGGCTCAGTTGGTAGAGTGCTGCTCTGCAGTCTCTGAGGTCCTGAGTTTGATTCCCAGCACCGCAAAAACAGAAGAATGTGGCAATCCACTCCCAAGACATTCCTGAAATAATCAGGCATTGAAAACCCTATGAGGGTCATTATGAATTGGACACAACTAGACGGCACCTAACAACAACAACAACAACTTGGGAGAGCTGGGTAAGGAACAAAAAAGGAAGTCTATATGCTTGAAGAGAAAGTAACCCCCCCTGAAAACTAAAGCAAATATGAATTGATCTTAGTTTCTCAGAATTGGTGTATTATTGCCAGGGTTGCCATAATAAAATACCTGAGACTAAGGGGATCAAACAATAAAAGTTTATCTTACCATAATTCTGGAGGCTAGAAGTCCAAGATCAAGATGTTGGAAGGTGTGTTTTCTCCTGAGGCCTGTGACCTTGGCTTACAGATCATATGTATTCACATGATCCAGATGGCTCTTCCTCTTCTTACAAGGATACCAGTCATATAGGATTAGGGCCCCATCCTTATGATCTCTTTTAACACTAATTACCTCTTTAAAGGGGTTATCTTCAAATGCAGTCACATTCTAAGGTATTGGGCATTAGATCCTCAATTTATGAATTCAGGTTGTGGGGAGAGGCTCCCTAACAGCAGGCTCTGTAAAATTTGCCTTATTCATAATTTACAATGAACAAAAAAGGTGGTAACCATCACAACCACATTGTAGAGACTTATTTACTATTGTTATGCTTCTCAAAAAAGAGGTATTACTTTTAATTCACCTCTAATTATAAATTATAGGCCAAGAATAAAATCTCATCATTTTATAAAGAACCAGAGAATGCTTCTCTTACATATCATCCCACCGAAATCCTCATAAGTGCTTCTTACAAATGGACCTCCTTTCACCCTTCACAGAAAACTCTCAGCTACAAAATGGGAAAGCTAATAACCTTTGCCATTAATCCCACAAAGCCTAACCTGTGAAGTACAATGTCAAATGAATGAGCCTAGGCCCAGAGAAAATTAGTTTACCCTTAAGAAAGAAAACAAGACTAGAGATTTAACTAAAAATAGAATTATCCAAGGTTTTTGTAGACTATTAAAAATTACTGTATTGTAGATACTGGTAACTTTAGGCAGAAACAGCAAAAGTATCAATTACCAATGAAGGTTCTAGAGGCTGATGGATGGTACAGTACATATTTGTAAGTCAAAAATAATTTTTTTGGTAAAATTACTTTTCACAAATTTTTCCTAAGTCTGATAAAAGTGATCTTTCTAATTAGTAATAGCTATATACAAAGGGTGGATAAATGATACAGTGAGTGTTTGTCATGGTTTGAATGAATATAAAGTGTCCCCCAAAGATAGTGTGCTTTAACGGTTTGTCCTAGCTCTCATGCTCAGGTGGAAGTCTATAGAACTTTAGGAGGCAGGTGTAGCTTGATGGAAGTAGCACCTGAGGGCGGGACTTCAGAGGTTTTTATCCTGGACCCAAAGCCCAGGACTCTGTTCCTGGTCCCCCATGCTGTGAAGTCATCAGACACGTGTCCTGCCACCTCCACTGCCATGTCTGCCTTGCTGCCATTATGACTTGATCCTTTAACTGTGAGCTTCCAATCAACCTCTTCCCCCACTAAGTTTGTTTGGATTGGTTTTACTGCTGCAGCAATAACTAATAGAATGTTTAAATTTAAAATATTGTTATGGTGGAAATTCATTATAGAAATTTCAGAAAGTGGCAAGAATGATGGGATTAAGTGTGTTTGAACCCAGGGTGAATACTTTGAGGGGGACGATGTACCTTTTACCATAATATATTTTTATTTAAACCTTCACTGTATTTTGTGATCACATCTCATATATTTATGCCTCAATAATTTATATAATTCTTATCTATTATTTCTCAAGGTTTTTTCCTTGTGATTTACTCCTCTCTCTACTGTGTATTTTTCACCAAATTTTTGAGTACTTTACATCATTCGATAATGTATCAAAACACTGAACTGTGATCTCTGGTTATTGAATACCTGTTTCCTAGAATGTGACTGGTGATAGAAAGTGACAATTCATTATCTTTGCAGACAGCAGAAGCCCTCATCTTTTTGATTCAGATGATACAGTGTTCATTGTAAAAACATAACGGAAAGGAAACTAGATTTATTTCAGCAGCTCCATGGATACAGTGCTTTTGGACTGTAGGGTGAAAGTCTCTTACTCAAAAATATATAATAAGATAATTCAAGTAAAATACTCCAATTTTAACTCAGTTTTCAGAATTTGCTATTCATGAAACACATAACGTGGTTTTTAAAAATCAATGAATTTGATCATATCTTGTAACCTCATTTCATTCTCTCTGGAGTTGTCATGGTAACAGGGAAACCAGAGTCCTATTGGGAGTTTTGGTTTTAGACTTCTGCTGTATTTATTCCCGTGGATGGTCCAAAGAGAAAATACTGTGTGCTTACTCCCAAAATTGCATTTACTATGCATTATGCTAGTGTACCAGTGTTGAAGGACTCAGGTTCTCCTACAAATTGCCTACCTTTGCCTCTTTACCTAGTAAGTTGTATTCAGGTTTACTTTATTCTGTTTTCATTCCAGTGCAGTGACTAGTAAAATTATTTTTGATATGAACAATATGCTGTTAGGGTTATTTATTAGGTCTTGAAACAAATGTTGTTAGGTGCCATCGAATAGGTTCCAACTCATAGTGACCCTGTGTACAACAGAACAAAACACTCTCTGATTTTGTGCCATGTCTGGCACTATATCATGGCACTTCTCTTCTATTCAAAGGGTTTTTGATTGCTGATGGTTTTGGGAGTGGGTTTCTGGATCCTTCTCCCAAGTCTACTGCACCTGGTATTTCTAGTCAGTCCCCCATTCAAGCACTTGACTTCTGGATGCCAAGGTGGTAGGCCTTGAAACAAATAGGATGGATAATATAAGATTTGAACAACTGAATCTACTAAATGGTCATATTGAACATTTGCATGAATAACACATATTCTATATAAGGTTAGCTTTGATTATAAATCCTGACCCACCAATAATATGAGCAACTCACTGTGTTAGCCCACATTGGTAAGACCCCTGAACCTGCTTGACAATGGCTTGCCCTCCAATTATATGGCATGATAGCTTCCCTACCCTGCACACAGATCCTGGCAATTCAGTCCTTTTTACTCTTTTACTTGTTCCTTCCCAATTGTTTCTTTCTGTCTCCTTTGTCCCTTTCCCTCTTTTCTCCTTTCTTTTCCCCATTTTTCCCATCTCTCCTCCTCCCTCCCCTCTCCTTTCTTCTCTTTCTCCCTCTCTTCTCTCTCTCTCTCCCCTCACCTCCTTCCTCCCTCCCTTCCTTTTTTCTTCAGAAACTTTATCCTATGTATTCATTACACTGAATTTACCTGCTACTATCCCAAATTTGCCTGCAGTCATACCACTGTGGCTTCCAATCTGTCAGATCTGGGAAGCTAAGCAGGGTTGGGCCTGGTTAGTATTTGGATGGGAGATCTCCTGGGAGCACGAGGTGTGGTAGGCTAGGGAGAAAGAACCTACTCCCAAAAAACAATCAGCCATTGAAAACCCTATGAATACCAGAGAAGCATTGACAATAGTGTTTCATCTGCTGTACATAGGGTCACTATGAGTTGTGACACCTAACAACAGTCCATGGCTAAGTATATTCCCTATTGAAGAAGTCCTGTGTATTTAATAAATGCATCTGTATGCCTTTAGTGGAACACCTAGAAGGACATAAGGCCACCAAAGATTTAGATGCTATTTATGTGGCCCATACTACAACTTGCACTGAATATAGAAATTTTCACTAAAAACAATGTGAGAAATTTAAGGTGACTAAAAGGCTTGAATGGGCTTGGATTTAGCTCAGTTGGTAGAACGCCATTCTACAGTCTCTGAGGTCCTGAGTTTGATTCCCAGCACCACAAAAATGGGAGAAAGACATGGCAATCCCAAAATAATCAACCATTGAAAACTCTGAGGGTTGCAATGAGTCGGAAATGACTTGATGGTGCTAACAACAAAAGGTTTTAACGAATGTTAAATTCAAGCCCATACCAACACAAATGGGTTTGAACTTCAGACCCAACCTAAAAGTGTCAGATTTTCTAATTGGTACTTCTAAAGTCATACAGCTTTCTTTAATCATCATATATTAATTGTATGTAGTAAAGTGTTTCATTATAATATTTCCATATATGCATATAATATACTTTAAGCATATTTATCCCCTTTATTAGTTTTTATTATCCCCCCTCCACCTCTTCCTTTCCCACTCCCCTTCTACATTACTATTTCCCTGTGAGGTTTCAATTTTGTTCTTGTTTTCCCCTAGCTTCCACATATGAGAGAAAACATGTTAATTTGCCTTTCCATGTTTGTTATTTTCATTTAACACAATGATTAGTTTTTTTTACTATTAAAGGAATTAAGGCACCTTCTAGAATAAAAGTACCTCATTCTGACCAACCCTGGTGTGCTAGAATGGAGTCAGGGGCATAGGCTTTAATCTACACTCTCAGCTCATGTGAAATGTGTGAGGACTGTCTAGAAGAGTGGAGTACAGTATTTGCCCACAGAAATGTTCTAATCAATATTGATCCAAGATTCATATTTGCAGGCTTTGCAAAATTGGCTGGGAAAGCAGTCTCTCTCCTTCCTTATCTTCTGAACTCTTCTACAAAGCAAAGCCTGAGCCTATGTGAAGTCCTGGGCAGACATAAGCTACAGCAAGCAGTAAGTACGTAAGTCACATCCCCATTAGACATCTAATGAGTATTTCACAATGAATATGTTATTATGGATTTGTGATGTATGTTGCAAATGTTCTTCCCTACTATGTTGTCTTTTGAATTTTTTGTTTCTTTCCCACTACATTGCAGCTTGTTGTTAGGTGCCAAACTACATGGTAGTAGACAAATTTATCAATTTTAATTTTCTCTGGGTTTTTAATTAAAACTAGGAAACTTTCCCTATCTCCAGGATTTACTGGAATTCCCATTTGTTTTGTCTTGTACTTTTGTGGATTTTCTTTTCTTTTGCTTTTTCTTTGATTTTAGATATCTGACCCATTTGGGGTTTATTCTTATATATGAAATGGGGTATGTATTTGATTTTATCTTTTCATAGTATCAGTTACCATAGCACCACTTAACTGAAATGTCTATCTTTGCCCTAGTGTTTTCATCGGACATATTAAATATACACTTTGTTCTATATCTGGACATTTAACTCTTTTCAACTGATCTGTCTACTTATATACTAGTACCACACTATTTTAATCACAGAGAAATTTTATTATGTATAAGGTCTGGTAGGTCTAGTCCTCTACTTTATTGGATATTTCTAGTCCTCTATTTTCTTGATTCAAACTTAAAGTTTGAATTAAATTGCTGAATCTACATGCTTTAAAAAGCTTGATGACGTTTTTCTTGGAGTTGTATTAAATTTATAACTTAGGCAGAAATGATTTCTTTATGATGTTGGCTCATATTGTTTAAAAACTAGAAAAATTCCATTTTTCAGGTCTAATAATATATCTCAGAAGTTCTTTAATGTAAAAAGATTCTTTAATGTAAAATTGGTATATTTCTGTTGACTTTATTTCTACATATCCTGTTTTCTTGATGCTATTATAAATGAAGTCCATGTCATTAAATTATTTGATTATCTTTTGCGTTCATGAAAACTAGTTTCTGCATATTAATTTTATATTTTGCTAACCTAGTTTTTACTGTTTAGATTTGCTTTATCATTGGCTATCTGGGTATATGATCCTTTACTTTGCAAATAGCAGTGTTTTTATTGGAAAAACCATTTTATGTCTCTTCTTCATTTCTCCCCTCTGACTACTATTCTAATAAATATTAAATAGTGAAGTTAGGGGACATCCACTAATATTCTCAGTATGTATTTTATGCAAGTGTATGTTGATTTGCTGGTGATTTTTTCAAAAATGGATATTAAAATCTGTTAGCTCATGTTTTTGTGTCTATGGAAGCATTTAAAACCTTTCCTCTTTAGATGTTGTTGTTCTTGTTAGGTGCTATTGAGTCGATATCCAACTCATAGCAACCCTATATACAACAGAGAAATGCTAGTGTCAGTGCTTCTCTGCAATTCATAGGGTTTTCAAAGGCTGATTGTTTTTTGGGAGTGGGTTGCTGGGTCTGTCTCCCAAGCCTACAGCACCTGGTGTTCCCAGGTGGTCTCCCATCCAAGTGCTAACCAGGCCCCGACCCTGCTTAGCTTCCTAGATCTGAAGGGATTGGATGCCACAGTGGTAGGGCTCCAGGTGTTTTATCTGATAGCAGAGATTTTATCTCTATTTTCTTATTGTTTGTATTTGTCTGCTAGGGCTTCATCCATTCCTTTATTTTTACCCTTTCTGTACCATTCTGTTTCATATGTCTTATTTTTTTTCCTGGTTATTGAGATAAGGTCTCACTATGTAGGCCAAGCTGATCTGGAGCTGGCTATGTAGTCCCAGCTGGCCTTGAACACCTGCTTCAGCCTCCCAAGTGCTGGGATTACAGGCATATGCCACAATGCCTTTGTGAGATATCTCTTATATACAGCAAAACATTTGGATGTTTTATGAGATAGGTTGAAAATCATTTTTCTTTTATTAAATGTGTTAAACATCCATTTTTTCTTTGTTAATAAACTTTTGAATAACATTTAGAACAGTTTTAAAGAAATGTTGCCATGTAGTCCACAACCATCATTTTATTAATTATCTTACATTAACCTGGTATATTTGTCATAATTAGTGAACTAATTTAGATACATTATTACTGACAAAGGTCCATACTTTATACTAATTTGTTTAATTTATATAAAATGTGCTTTTCTAGTGCAGCATAGCATCCAGAATGCTGCATACATTGCATGTTTCTTTAGTTATCTCTTTGCTTTGTGAGACTTTCTCAGACTTGCCATATTATTTTTTATAATCCTGACAGTTATAAGAAGTACTTGTCAGATATTTTGTACAATCTCTCAAGTGGGATTCATATGATATTTATGTCACAATTAGACTGGGTTTGTGGGTTTGGAGGAAGAACACGCAGGTAATGTGCGATTCTTGTCACATCATATCTAGTGTGTATGTTATCAACATGACTTATCTCAGTTGATGTTGACCTTGACCACATGCCATGTTATTTCCTATGAATTTATTTTTTCCCTCCACTTTTCTAAGAAGGTACTCTTTGGAAAGAAATCTATATGTACGCCATATGTTTAAGGAGTAAGGAGTTATGCAAGGGTAGCTATGTAAATTATTTGTAATTGTTCTGCACAGAAAGTCTCTTTTAGATCATTTATATATGCAGGTTTTTTTAAAAAATACCACTGTGAACTCACAGATGCCTATACTTTTGCTCATAATACCATACTAGTTACTTTGTTTTGTTCCTCAGATTGTTCCATTTGGCCAGTAGGAGTTTTCCAATTGGCTTGTTTTCCATTGATATCTCCTCATTTATAATTTTTAGCACTTTCTTATTTTTAACATGACAATATGCTTTAGATTCATCTTGTACATTGTTTTGCTCTGGTCCTTGGTCCAGCTATTTCTACAATGAAACTTAGTTCCTTTTAATGGAGAATGATATTAGAAACCAAGATTTGGGTACTGTCAAGATTTGGATACTATCATTGCTGTTGCGAGTCATCATTTCTAGACCTGCTCAGTTGACAGAGAAAGGAAACCTCTCTCTCTCTCCATATATATATATATATATATATATATATATATATATATATATATACACACACACACACACTAACCTGCAAATATACATATATTTATAACTATTTTTTTCTGTTATTCCTAGGGTTTTTAATAGCTGTTTCCAGGGGCTGGGATTTAGCTCAGTTGGTAGAGCTCTGCAGTCTCTGAGGTCCTGAGTTCAATTCCCAGCTCTGGAAAAAAAAAAAAAAAAAAAAAGGGAGAAGGATGTGGCAATCCACTGCCAAGGCAATCCCTAAACAATCAGCCATGGAAAACCCTATAATGGTCACTAGGAGTCCAATATAATTCGATGGCATCTAACAACAACAACAAATTCTTTCTGAAGTGGGCTGCCAGGTCCTGCTCTCTAGTCTGTTTTAATCTGGAAGCTCATTCGAAAGCTGTTCACCATGGGTGGCCCTGCTAGTATCTGTAATACTGGTAGCATAGCTTTCAGCATCACAGCAGCATGCAAGACCCAACTGTTGTTATTAGTTTCATTGAGTTGGTGTCAGACACATAGGGACCCTATGTACAACAGGTGAAACACTATTGTCAGTGCTTCTCTGCTGTTCATAGGTTTTCAATGGCTGATTGTTTTTTGGGAGTGGGTTGCTGGGTCCTTCTCCCAAGCCTATAGCACCTGGTGTTCCCAGGCAGTCTTTCATCCAAGTACTAACCAGGCCTGACCCTGCTTATGTTCCAAGATCTGATGGGATCAGATGCCACTGGGCTATGGCTGCAGGCAAGACCCTACTAGGACTGGAAAATGAATATCCCAGGTTGGAAGGCACTGAAAAATTGAGGGGGGAAGAGTTGCCTTCTCAAAGTAGAGTCTACCTTAATGATGGGAATGGTGTAAAGCCCCAGGGACCTCCATGTGTTGATGTGGCATGGATAAAAATGAAGAACTGTAAACATCCTTTAATAATTGGAGAATATATGTAGTATAAATCTAGGAAAATTAGAAATTGTCAAAAGGGAAATGGAATGCAAAAATACCAACATTCTAGACATCAGTGAGCTAAAGTGGACTGGCATTGCACATATTGAATCAGATAATCATGTTTCACTTTGCCAGGAATGACAGATTAAAGAGAAATGGAGTTGCATTCATCATCAGAAAAGACCTCTCAAGATATTCTGTCAGTGATAGAATAATATCCATATGCCTACCAAGAAGGATAGTTAATATATCTATTATTCAAATTTCTGCACCCACCATTAAGGCTACAAATGAAGTTAGGGAAGATTTTTACCAGCTTCTGCAATCTCAAATAAATCAAATATACAAACAGGATGTACTGATAATTACTGGTGAATGGAATGCAGATGTTGGAGAAAAAGAAGGTGGCTCAATATTTGGAAAACATGGCCTTAGTGATAGAAATGATGCTGGGGATTGTGATAGAATTTTGTCAGACCAATGACCTTTTGTCATTGTACATTTGCAAATGTATTGCAAATACATTTTTCATCAACATAAACAGTGACTATGCACATGGAATTCACCAGATGGAACATACAGGAACCAAACTGACTACATTTATGGAAAGAGAAGGTGAAAAAGCTCAATATCAGATGTCAGAGAAAGATCAACTGCTGATTGTAGATCAGATCATCAACTGCTCATATGAAGGTTCAAACTGAAACTGAAGAAATTCAGAACAAGTTTGACAGCCAAGGCATGACCTTGAGTATATCCCACCTGAGTTCAGAGACCACCTCAACAACAGGTTTGATGCATTAGACACTAAGTATAGGAGAACAGACGAATTGTGACATGACATCCAAGACATTACTCATGAGGAAACCAAAGGTTATTAAAAAGAAAGGAAAAAAAGAAAAGACCAAATTATATATCAAAAGAGACACTGAAACTTGCCCTTGGACAACAAGCAGCTAAAGTAAAAGGAAGACATGATGAAATTAAAGAGCTAAACAGAAGATTTCAAAGGGTAGCTTGAAAAGATAGAACCAAATGTTATTATGACATGTGCAAAGAGCTGGAGACAGAAAACCAAAAGGAATAGCATGCTCTGTTTTTCTCAAGCTTCTTGTTGTTGTTAGGTGCCATCGAGTTGAGCCCGACTCATAGCGACCCTCATGGGGTTTTCAATGGCTGACTGTTTCAGGATTGCCTTGGGAGTGGGTTGCCACATCCTTCTCCCATTTTTGCGGTGCTGGGAATTGAACTCAGAACCTCAGAGATTGCAGAGCAGTGCTTTACCAACTGAGCTAAATCCCAGCCCTGTTTCTCAAGCTTAAGGAATTGAAAAAATTCTAGCCTTGAGTAGTAATAGTGAAGAATTCTACCGGGTAAATATTAAATGACACAGGAAACATCAATAGAAGTTGGAAGGAACATACAGAGTCATTATACAAAAAAGAATTGGTGTATGAACAACCATTTAAAGAGCTTGCATATGATCAGGAACCAGTGGTACTGAAGGATGAAGTAGAAGCTGCCTTGAAGGCATTGGCAAAACACAGGGCTCTAGGAACTGATGGAATATCAACAGAGATGTTTCAACAAATAAATGCAGCACTGGAGGCGCTAACTTGTTTATACCAAGAGATTTGGAGAGTGGATACCTGGACAACTGACTGGGAAAGATCCATATTTGTGCCTATTCCCAAGAAAGGGGATCCAACTGAATGTATAAACTGTTGAATGATATGATTAATATCACATGAAAGAAAAATTTTGCTAAAAATCATTCAAAAGTGACTGCAGCAGTATATAGACAGGGAACTGCTAGAAAACAAAGCCAGATTCAGAAGAGGGCAGGGAACCAGGGACATGATTGCTGATGTTAGATGGATATTAGCTGAAAGCAGAGAATACCAGAAAGATGTCTATGTATGTTTTATTAACTATGTAAAGGCATTTGTGTGCGTCATAACAAATTATGGATAACATTGTGAAGAAGGGGAATACCAGAGCACTTAATTGTACTTACTAAGAATCTGTGCATGGACCAGGAGGCAGTCATTTGAACAGAACAAGGAAACACTGCCTGATTTTAAGTCAAGGAAGATGTGTGTTGGGGCTTTATCCCATTACCGTACCTCTTTGATTTCCATGCAGAGCAAACAATCCAAGAAGCTAGACTTTATGAAGAAGAGTGCAAATCATGATTGGAGGAAGACTCATTAATAATCTGTGTTATGCAGATGACACAATTCTGCTTGTTGAAAGTGAAGAGAATTTGAAATATTTAGTGATGAAGATCAAAGAACACAGCCTTCAGTATGGATTGCACTTCAACATCAAGAAGACAGAAATCCATACAAATGGGTCAGTATGCAACTTTATTATAAATGGAAAAAAATATTGAGGTTGTCAGTGATTTTGCTTTACTTGGTTCTACAATCAACACCCATGGAAACAGCACTCAAGAAATCAAAAGAAGCATTGTGTTGGGATAGGCTGTTGCAAAAAATTTCTTTAAACTGCTGAAAAGTAAAAATGTTACATTGAAGATAAAGGTGCCGCTGACTCATGCCATAGTTTTTTCAGTCACATAGCATGGTAGTGAAAACTTAACATTGAATAAAGGAGACAGGAGAAGAATTGATGCTTTTGAATTATGGTGCTGGAGATGAATATTGAATAGACCATAGACTGCCAAAAGAAACAACAGATCTGTCCTAGAAAAAGTACAACCAGATTGTTGGAAGCAAGGATGGTCAGACTGCATCTGATGTTTTTAGACATGTTATCAGGAGAGAACAATCCCTGGAGAAGGACATCATGTTTGGAAGAGTGGCAGGTCAACGCAAAAGAGGAAAACCCTCCACCAGATGGATTGATACAGTGTCTGCAACAATGGGCTTAAACATAAATAAGATTGTTTGCCTGGCATAGAATCGGCAAGTGTTTTGATCTGCTGTACATAGGGTCACTATGAGTCGGACTCGACTGGACGGCACCTAACAACAACAACAACAATATCCTCTGACTAGTTTTGTGAGTTCGTTATTTAGGCTTATTGCCACTTTGGCTTCAATCTAGGGAATTTAAGGACAATGAATAGAAGTTTGGATTTGTTATCACCTGTGGTTCTACATGAGTGAGGCAAGATTCTGGAGCATGGATCTGTTACCAGCACAGGAGAGGAGAACATCAGTCTCTCCTTGCTGAGTGTGTTTGGGCAGCAGCTCAGCCAAGTCAGGGTGTTTCTCTGCTAGCTATGCCATGATGATGGGTCATAGTATAAGTTAGCAGAGGAATGAGATTTCAAAGTATTGAATTGGAAAAAGTTAAAACAGTCACTATTGTGTAGTGATTAAGAAAATAGGGTTTACAGTAAACTTAATTCACACCTTGTCCAAGCTCCTTACTAATTGCAAACAGTTCTTTCCCTGCTCTAAACCCCAGATTCCTTTCAGTAAATTGGGGATAATTCCTTTCTTCAGAAGTATTGTGAAGATTAGATCTGCTAACATATTATGGTACCTGACATGAGAAGGCTCAAAATATTTTCTTTGAGTGGATGAATGAACAAATAGATATGTGTAAAGTGCTTATGCCTGCAGCCATGCCACTGTGGCATCTGTTTCCATCAGATTTTGGAAGCTAAGCTGGGTTAGGCCTGGTTTAGTACTTGGATGGGAGACCGCCTGGGAACACCAGGTGGTGTAGGCTTGGGAGAAGGACCTGGCAACCCACTCCCAAAAAACAACCAGCCATTGAAAACCCTATAAATAGCAGAGAAGCAGAGCAATAGTGTTTCGTCTGCTGTACATAGGGTCACTATGAGTTGGACACCAACTCAATGGCACCCAACAACAACAACAAAGTGCTTATTAAGTTACTTTATACTTATTTTATCAGTAAGCTTTCCACAATTGTAAGAAAATATCTGAGATAATAAGTGTAAAAAGATGAGAGGTTTATTTTGGTCCATAGTTTTGGAGATTCCAGTCCACAGATTTGTGGACCCATTGCTTTGGGGTCCATGGTGAGATTAGTATGTCATGGTAGGAGGGAGCATATGGTGGGACAAGCTACTGACCTATTGGTGGCCAAGAAGCAAAGAGACAGTAAGAGAAGGGGCCAGGGTCCCCATATCTTCAAGGACACATCATTTTTTGGGCAGAAGACTTCCACGTTCATCATCTCTGTGTGAAAATGAGCAAGGAAAGGTTGGCACTTGGAGCAGGTCTCTGACCCTTATTTTCTCTTTCTGTTTTTTTTAAATTGGGAGTTTTTAATGTACAACTTAATGTGTTTCATTCTGAGATGCATTTCATTGTGACATTTCCATATATGCATTTCATTGTACATTGCACAGATAACTTCCCTTTTGCCCTCTTGTGCACCTCCCTCCCCTTTTCCTACCCCCTCACCTACATTTATGCCCCCTCTTCTACATTGCACGTCTTTTTGTGGGATTATTTCTCTATAAAACCTTGCATCCCAATTATGATTTAGGTCCAAACTTTTTCTGTAGTGAGCTATCTTTTAACATTGTCAGGAGTATTATTTATATTTATATTTTTTATTTTATTTTATTTATATTTGTATTATTATCATTCATTGGTATTATTGGTATTATTATAATTATTTCCCAAACTATTAAAGTTGGGCTGTTTACTTTGAGGCCACCCTCTCTCTCATTCCTCTCTCCTCCTTATCCCTCCTCCCCATCCTGTCATCTCCCATCATCTCTTCCTTTTGCTAGATCCCTCCCTCCTCCTTTCTGCTCCCTAACTTGTCCCTTCTCCACTAAGTTGACTTTAGCTTTTTATTATGTTCCAATTTCTGTATAGGATTTTTTCCTTCTTTTAAATTTGATTCAGCTCCCACATATTAGTGAGAACATGTGGTATTTCTCTTTTTGGGCTTGTGTTTGTTCACTTAAAATAATTTTCTCCAATTCCACCCATTTTGCTGCAAATGACATTATTTCATTTTTTTTATTGCTGAGTAGTATTCCATTGTGTATATGTACCATAGTTTTTTAATCCCTTCTTCTGTTGATGGGTAGTTTGGTTGATTCCATATCCTTGCTATTGTGAAAAGTGTTATATTGAACATGGAGATGCAGGTGTCTCTGTGGTATGATGACACATCTCCATTTGGGTATATTCCCAATAATGTCTTAGCTGGGTCTGACCCTTATTTTCAATCTGTTGCTTCTGTATCCTAGATCATGATAGGATTTGGATGTTTGCTGGGAGGTGAGAAGGAGGTCCCTAGGGTATTAGTCAAGATCATATCTCCAACCTAGCTCTCTTTAACTATGTAGGTACTGACTGCCCCTTGGCACTGGGACCTCTTTCTTTTGCCATCAGCTGAATTGTGACTGTTACCTAAAAATATTAGCTTGAACTGTATAAAACTGCCAAAACCCAAGTGTTTTGACCTCCAAAGAGGCAGTTCCATAAAGTTTTATAAAAGTAAACAAAAAGAATCCACTTCAAACTCCTAAATCACAATATAAATATTAAATGAACAGATTTTTCCCCCCAGAAGCCAAAAGGGCCTAATTTACACATAGAAATATTTTCTATAAATTCTTTAAAACCTTCCCAAAGTCCTATCTTAGTAAGATTGTACTGTGTAACAAAATACCATAGACTGGGTGGCCCCAACAACAAACTTATATCTCATAGTTATAGAGGCTAGCAAGCATAATGCTTGAAGATTTTGTGTCTTGTGAGGAAATTAATCCCATCATGGGATCCCACACTTATAGCTTCGTCAAATCCTAATTACCTCCTAAAGGCTCTACCTCCAAATACTGTCAGTAGGGATTTAGGGCTTCACCCAATGAATTTAGGGAGGGGGTATACAAATTTGTTCCATAGCATGTCTCCCTCTCCCTCTTTTTTTGCCTCTCTTACCTTCTTTTTTGCTTTTACTCTCTCCCCTCCCCCAATTTTCCAACCCTCACCTCCCCCTCGCCCTAGTATTAGGCTATCTTTCACAAACAGAACAATAGTCAGTGTTCATGACCTCCTTGTTTATTCTCTGCATGTATCATTCCACTTGATAGAATAAGAAGTCTGGTAGCTACAAAAACAACTTTTTCCCCATTAAAGGATTGCAAATACTTTTAATTTAAAATATTTCCCTAGAACACAAGAAAGTTTTGAAATGGAATTATGTAAGTGATGCTCTACTTGCAAGAAACATTTAGCTGGAGGGGAAACAACAAATGCATATATTTTCAAAGTGTGAGAGAGATTTTAGCCTTTCAGATTCCTACAGAGTCATCACTGTCTCTGGTGCAGTGTTAAACACTTCGTGTCACACAATTCTTCAATTAACACAAGAGAAGATGGAAGTGGAGTTCTCATAGGTGACAAACATTTCTGTAGTAAGTCCAAATAACTAAAAATCCAAAAATTTTAGGACAACAGAATATACTTGCATATATATATATATATATGGGCTGGGATTTAGCTCAGTGGGTAGAGCGCTGTACTGCAGTCTCTGAGGTCCCAAGTTCAACTCCCAGCACCGGAGAAGGGCCTGGCAATCCACTCCCAAGGCAGTCCCGAAGCACTCAGCCATTGAAAACCCTATGAGGGTTGCTATGAGTCGGATACTGACTTGGCGGCACCTAACAACAACAACAATATATATATGTGTATATGTATATATAGGGCTGGGATTTGGCTCAGTTGGTAGAGCGCTGCGCTGCAGTCTCTGAGGTCCCGAGTTCAATTCCCAGCACTGCACAAATGGGAGAAGGACCTGGCAATCCACTCCCAAGGCAATCCCGAAACAGTTAGCCATTGAAAACCCTATGAGGGTAGCTATGAGTCGGATACTGACTTGACGGCACCTAACAACAACAACAACAACACAACATATGTATATATATGTTGTTGTTGCTAGGTACCCTTGAGTTGGTATCTGATTCATAGCGACCCTCTGTATAACAGATGAAACACTATTGTCAGTGCTTCTTTGCTGTTCATAGGATTTTCAATGGCAGATTTATGTTTGGGAGTGGGTTGCTGGTCTGTCTCCAAAGCCTACAGCCCCTGGTGTTCCCAGTCGGTCTCCCATCCAAGTCCTACCTCCATCCAGGCCCAACCCTGCTTAGCTTCTGAGATCTGACAGGATTGGATGCCACAGGGCTAAAGCTGCAGGCGTGTGTGTGTGTGTGTGTGTGTGTGTGTGTGTGTGTGTGTATACATATACATACAAGGACCTGGCAGCCCACTCACAAAACAACCAGCCATTGAAAACTTTTTGAATAGCAGAGAAGCACTGACAATAGTGCCAGGCATGGCACAGTGTTGGGGAGTGTTTCTTTCTGTTGTATATGGGGTTGCCATGAATCAGGTCTGACTTGACGGCACCTAAACAACAGCAATGCGTACACACATACTGATTGATACATATACATAGTACCCAAACTTGCCTCCTGCCCCTAAATTCATGTCGAAGCCCTGACTCCCAATGTGACCATATTTAGAGACAGAGAAAAAAAGGAGATAATAAAGTAATTATATAAGGGGCAGGCCTTAATTCAGTAGGACTGATGTCCTTATAAGAGGAAGAGACACCAGATTTCTCCCTCCCTCCCTCCTCCTCTCCTTTTCCTTCCCCCATTTTTCTCTCTTTCTCTCTTTCTGGGTGTAGAGAGAAAAGGCCATGCGAGGATACAGTGAGAGAAGGTGGGTGTCTGAAAATGAGGGAGAGAAGTCTCATTAGAAATTAATCCTGTAGGCACCTTGATTTTGGATTTCTAGCCTCTACACAGTGAGAAAATAAATTTGCGTTAAGTCACCTGGCCTGTGGCATTTTGTTCCAGCAGCTCTAGCAGAGTAAATATACTCACAAATCCCAAATCCTCAGTGGTGACCACACACATTCTGGATTGGCAACACATTAGCTTGCAGCAAAACATGGGGGAATCATTGCAGTTGCCTGTTCATAGGGGCTCTTGGCCAAAACATAGCTCTTAAGTTTTATTTTTGCAGATAATTCTATTCTCATAAGTTATGAAATACTGCCTGGTGCTGATATGTATGTATGTGCATATGTATGTGTAGGGTGCTATCACACTTCAGTGCCTGCTTTTAAGATAAATAGTCCTGCCATCTGGAAGGTCCTGCCATCTGGACTTTAAAACTATTTTACACCATCCAAACCCACCCTTGGAGATACTCTGAGAACCTGTGACTCCTCCTCAGGCCCCTGTTTGCTAGAATTCGTACTGGTAGGTGACATTGGCTCTTTTTGAGGAACCTGGTCCTACTAGTGGCTCTTGAAGCTTTCCCTCCTAACACATGGCACTTTTGTTTGGCTTTGTTCTTTCCTACTGGCTGGACCTTCCAGCTGGGGCTGGAGGTTTGCGTGCTGTTGTCCAGGCAGGCTCCTGAATTCCACTCAGCTTTGCCCATGTGCTTGGTGGATAGGTACGGCCAGGTGCTGTTGGGAGACAAAACTAGTGAGTTCCTGAGACATCAGTAGTTCCAAAATAGTATAGTATGTCCAGGGCAGACAGTCTCAAGAGCAGGAATGTCTAGCCTTGGGCTGCACATAAATGATGTAATGTAGTTAGTGCATATACATAATAAGGGAGGCCATGAAGAAAACAACTGCTGAAACACCTATGGTGGTAAAGGATTTTGTGGGTCCACATTACTAGCTTCTCTGGATGGCATATGGCTTGTGGGCTGTGGTTGGACTTGCCTGGGCAAGAGGATGGTCATTGCTCTTTTCTGTAGCCAGGGGAAAGGACTGTTAATTCAGTCTGAGGGGGGTGTTTAGGACTGAATGTGTGTGACCTGTCAAAAATCATAGGCGAAAGCCCTAAGTGCCAATGTGGTGGTTCTAGGATTGGAGGCCTTTGGGAAGTCATTAGGTCATGAGTGTGGGCTTTCATGATCAGAGCCCTTATAAATAAGAGTGGACACTGAGACCGAGCTTCCTCTCTACCATGTGAGGCTATAGCGAAAACAGCCATCTGCCAACCAGGAAGCAGGACCTCGCTAGTCACTGGATCTTCTGGCACCTTGATCTTGGACTTACCAGCCTCTAGAACTGTGAAAAATAAATTTTTATTGTTTAATCCATGCAGTCCATGGTATTCTGTTACAGCACTCCATGCAGACCAAGTCAGGATTCAAAAGAGAAAGTGGAAGTTCCAAATAGGGGCTCAAATCTGTGAGAATTGGGGTTCAGGTTTGGGTATGGGTTCAATATGTTAAAATTTAGAGGGTTTGGCTTCAGTTTAAGTTTGAGTTTAAAATTTTAATTCTATGTATAGATGGAGGAATAAATTCTTTCCAATTTTTTTCTTTCAAATTTTAAATAGCTAATGATACCAAAAAAAATATTAAAAGCTGAACATGAACCCAATTTTACACTGGTTTCTGATTCAGCTTCAGGTTCAGGTTCAGAAAAAGTTTTCAAAATACTTGAACTAGAACTAATTCAGTGTTCTGGTCTGGGTTTGGCTTGAAGTGCTACTATCTACACATAGGATTTAAACCTGAACATGAACATTCTCAATGTAACAGGTTGGAACCCACACCCAAACTTGAACCCAATTTTTCATGGATTTGAAGCCCTGGCTCCAAAGATACCAGTATGAGGTTCAGGAATTTGCCTCTCCCCTTTAACACTGAATTATGGTCCTGTTGGCCCTCCCAAAGTGTATTTTCATTTTAAGTACCAAATCCAGTCCACCCTTTTCACTCTCTTCCTTTTCTTTTCATTTCTCCATGTGTTATTGTTGGTGGGTGCCCTCGAGTTGATATCCGACTCATAGTGATCCTATGTACAATAGGCAAAATACTATTGCCAGTGCTTCTCTGCTATTCATAGGGTTTTCAATGGCTGTTGTTTTTTGGGGAGTGGGTTGCCAGGGCCTTCTCCCAAGTCTACAGTATCTGGTGTTCCCAGGTGGTCTCCCATCCAAGTACTAGCCAGGCCCAACCCTATTTAGCTTCCAAGAGCTGATGGGGTTAGATGCCACAGAGGTGCAGTTGCTGGCATTTCTCCATGTAGTTGTGGTTTAATCTCAAGAGAACTGAGGATCTAGAAATGGAATCAGTTCTGGATGATATTTTAGGTTAATCTGATGATCTGTTGATTTACTAATTCAACAAGTGTAAGTTGAACATCATTATGTACTGGATATTATTCTAGATCCATAGGCTATAGCATATTGAGACGAGAAAATCTAGAGCAGGGAAGGAAGATTAAGACCTGGGGAAGGAGGTGGGTTGCATTTTCACACTGATTAGGGCAGATCTCTTTCAGAAGGTGACCTTTGAGTCAAGATGTGGCAGAGATGGGGAGTTGACCATGTGGTTATCTTGAGGAAGAGCATTCTGAACAGAGGAAGTAGTATGAAAACTCTAAAGCAGAAGCATATCTGGAATGTGCAAAGTACAGTAGTAAGGTCCTGTAATAGAAGTGGAATGAATCAAGTGGAAAGCAAGGGAAAGAAATAGGAGAAGTGAGAACTTGGAGTGAGGAAGTTAGCAAGATCATGCACATTTGTCCATGTAGGCCATTGTAAGAACATTACCTTTTAGTGTATGATGGTCAGTCTGCTCCACAGGTGACTGTCATACACTAAAAGCAACAGTCACCTGTTGAACAGACTGACCCTTGTTTTCAAGTTTCCTTCTGTAAATTCTTTCAGTGTGTGGTCTATGGACCACCCTGTTGGAATCACCCGCGAGCTATTTAGAAATGCAGAATCTCAGGCTCTATCTGGAACTATAGACAGACTCTAAGTTTTACCTCTATTTCCCAGTGATTGGTGCGTACATGAACATTGTGGTGTACATTAACATTTTAGAAATTGTGATTTAAAGTCTGTTTTATCATTGTGACAACCACATCCATAACTTAAAATCATGAAAGTGTGCCATTTTTGGAGATATGTTCTCAGGTGGTATTTATTAGCTCTCTCTGCCCTGGATGCACCATTGTTTGTGGAGTTCAGTTACACTCTTGTGGCAGAAATTTGTGTTGCTTCCTCCACTTTGTGGGGTTATAGCAGGGAGGAATGTACCTAGCCATGGAAAGCATTTTCTAGTTCCCTATGTATCTAGATATGACCTTTCAAGTAGTCCTCATCAATGAAATTGGAGTGGAAAGGATGTGTGCTGCTTTTGAACCAAGGATGAGAATAGAGCTACTCCACCTCCCCCCCGCATCCAGCAGAAAAATGCCTCAAACTCTGAGGTCGTAGAGGGATGGAGTCAACTCAAGATGAAAGCTGATTTGTCATGGATCACCATGTAATTCACATTGAACTATTATGTGAGAAGAAGGAAATGCTCATTATATCACTGAGAATTTTGGGGTTGATCTGTTAGAGTGGCTAGTATTATCCTAAGTCAATCAGACTTAGGTATATCAGAATTGCCTGGGGGCCTTGAAAAAGCGTTTATTGCTTAATTCTACTTTTTGAATTTCAGACTCTGTAGGTCTGTGGTGGGGCCTAAATATTTGCCTGTCTAACCAGCTTCCTGGTGATGTTGGAGTTGCTGGTGTGACTGCATTTTGAAATTCACTTTCCTCCCTTAACTGGATGAATTGACACAGTGTCTGCAACAGTGGAATTAAACATAAAAAGATTGTGTGCCTGGCACTGTGTTGGGGAGTGTTTCATTTTGCTGCTGTGAGTTGGACCTGACTCGATGGCAACTAATAACAACAACAACTAATAAAATATCCATTGGAAGGTAGAAAATCTCCTGGTGTCTAAGGATACATCACTAACCCAAACTGAAATCAAAATTAAGAAAATTTCTCTAATAGGGACTGTTTATTGTTGCTGTGGTGGCTGCTTTACCTGATACTACTATGTTCAGCACAAAAATGGATATGGAAGGGAGAGTTGAAATTTATTAAGCTTAACTTTGGAGGGCTGATTTAACTGATATTGGCCTCTCTGCTTTTCTAATTACTTCACCTTTCATTCGGAGCTTCCAGTACCCTAAAGAGAAAGCAGGTGATTTATGACTCTCATAAAGCTTTTAGCCTAGGGTGGCCTTGTTTGCATTGGCAGGAGTGTTGCTGAGCCTCCTGATGATGGTGGGAAGCCAGAGCATCCTCCACCTCTCAGAGGAGGTGAGGGACATGCAGAGCCTCCCCTCAGTCTGACCTCTCAAGAGCCATTTTGATGTTTCACTGTCGCGTGATGCTATGGTGTGAGTTTAAAGGATTATTTTTTGCTCTCTCCATTGGAGTTTCTAGGTTAGACTAAAATGAATTAATTTCTTCAGTTAGAGAACTTGCTTGAGTCTTGGAAGGAGTTACCGGAGGTCTTTCCAAGTTGGACTTAGTCTTTTTAAAGTGCTTCATATAAATTAAGCCTTGGAATTCTTCAGAGAAATTTGTGAGTTTATAGTTCTCTTTATCCCAAGTGCTATTATTAAATTATCATTCTGTATCACTTCACTGACAGTTCTACTTCTTAAAATAGAGATCAGCTATATTCCTGGACACTGGCATCAAAAGGATGACTTTGACATTCCAGTTTCCAAATGGTTGCTTGATTTTAACTACTATTTTTCTACTTTCTAAGTTCTCCTGATTTGATTTAAAAGACGTGGCACATGTTCCTTCTTGAAATATCTTTTGTGCTCAGTATCTATACATAGGTGCAGTTTTTGTTTTCTTCTCCACTGCTGGTTGGTGCCAGAGTCCCCTTGTCCTACCTGAGGTGGTGTTTTTGGCTCTAAGTCTTCTGATATAGTGATGTCAGGGCAGTATGCACTTAATTCTCAAAAGACCTCACACATACTCTGTCTAGGAGATCTTTAGGAAATGCTAAAGAGGATGGGCCTCTCTTTTTTCCTCTCCCTGCCTTTTTCCATCTCTCAAACATTAATTTGCCACTTATCCTATGCTAGTTTCTGGTGACTCATCAGTGAACAAGGTGGGCAAAATTATGAATTTTATATTCTAGTGGAGGACAGAAACAATAAACAATTGAATAGAGAAACAGTTCATATGGAATTAAATATTCAGCAAGTAAATAGACTATACTAAGGGAGACTGCTAGAGTTTGAATCTTAAATGTCCACCAAAGGCCCATGTATTAAAGACTTATTCCTCAATGTGGTGCTCTTAAGAGCCAGTGGAAACTTTGGGAGGTAGGGCCTTCTCTGCCATGTGCTTCTGCCATGATGTGCTGTGTAGCCATAGGCCCAAAGCAATGAGACCAGTCAGTCATACTGACATCTCCAAAAGTGTGTGCCCAAAATGAATCTTTTCTCTCTTGCCTTTATCTCAGATATTTGTTGCAATAATGGAAATCTGGTGGATACAGAGACATATGGAAAAGATGATGTAGTTGAAATAGAGTGGTCAGGGAAAACTTTAAGAGGTGATCACTGAGCTGACCCCTATAAGGAAGCCATGTGAGAGTCTAAGGGAAATGTGTTCCAAACAGAAGAAAGAAGTTCAAAGGCTGTGTAGCAGGAAGCATTTTAGCGTGCTTGGAGAACAGCGAGGAGGACATTGTGGCTGGAGTCTAGTCAACAGGTAAGTGGAGAAGCATTGCTTGATGACATCTGATCTGGCAGAGCTGTATAACAAGGTATCTTGTAGCTGGTTCCTCTAGACTATATGTGGACTGGACACAATGATTGCTACCTTGGCCATTGGCCTTCTTGATAGAGAACAACTGGGATGAGCTGAGAGGAACTTGGCCCTGCAGCGAGGGCAATGAAGGTACTATGCAGCATAGTTAGGTTTATTATAATGATAATGGAGGTGTCAGCACTCCCTCTTGGAGGGAAGGGGAAAGGAGGGTCACCAGACCCTCTCAAGGCCCTGGGATCCCTACAAGACCCTCCTCTAAAGACTCTTCCCTCAGGTGCCAGTCACCATCCTCTCCCACCCCAGATGTACATGATGCTAAGTTATATAAGAGATAAAGGATTGCCTGAGGATGGGACTTTGTCAGTTGCTCATGATCCTAAGGGGGAGTCACATTTGCTCCTGTAAGCAACCCCAATAAACTCATGGTTCCTGAAGTTTAATGTGATTTGTCTTTTAATTTGTCTGCATCCCTTTGGCTTTAAGGTAACATATATTGTTGTTGTTGTTAGGTGCCATCGTGTCCGTGTCTGACTCATAGTGACCCTACATACAACAGGTGAAACACTATTGTCAGTGTTTCTCTGCTAGTCATAGGGTTTTCAATGGGGGATTGATTTTGGGTCCTTTTCCCAAGCCTATAGCACCTGGCATTCCCAGGTGGTCTCCCATTCAAGTACTAACCTGCTTAGCCTCTGAGATCTGATGGGATTGGAGGCCACAGTACTATGGCTATAGGATAGGTAACATATGGACTTCATAAATTACCAAATTTCTTAAAAGTCATAATTTCAGTCAATCCACTGGTAGGTCAAAGGACTAGATGCCGTCTTACTGTTTTTGTTTGTGCAACCTGATTAATCAGCTGTTTAATTTCCCCAATGTGTTAGTGGGTGCTTAGAGAGGGAAAGCCTACTTTAAATTCTGATACCAGCATTCCCAGTGTTCCTGCTTCCCTCTCCTTCCTGTCTTGGGTACAGGGAAAGTTAGCGCAGTGGCAGCAGTTTGAACGGTGCTGCACTGAACCTCTACAGAGTTACTTTTGTTGTGGCTCTGGAGTTTTCTGATTGAGGGAAGCTCATAGGGACCTTTCTAGTAGAGGAAAATGTGTGACAGTCCCCTGAAGAAATCCTTCTAGTCATGAAATGAAAAATACTTTTAATATTTGTGATTCTAGCAAATGCCTCCACTGAAAATGTCATTTCATCTCCAAAATGACTATAGAGCTACTTTGGAAATCAACTGTGCGTTTTCTATGGAAGAAAGTATACTGAAAAAAGCATGGGATTTAGTATCAGAAGAGTTTGCTGTGTCAGGTCTTTGCAAGTACTTTGTCTTGTACTGACCCTATTGTTCCAATATACAGTGTGGCTTCCATGTTAAGTCCCTCCCATTTACAAGCTGTGTTACCTGGGTAAACTAAAAGACCTTTCACTGGCCTTTTCATCTGTAAAATAGTAAGATGTTGTTGTGAGGATTAAATTAGATCCTTCAAGTAATAGTATAATATCTACCTCACAGTATTAATTATTGTTGCCATTATTGGTGATTATTTGCACAATGTACTGTGATAGGCATTTAATTTTTCTTTTTACTTTTCTAATTAAAAATTTATCAGAGTAATTAATATCCATAGTTTAAGAAGTCAAAGTCTGTGAGGCATATAACAGCTATAAAAATAAAAGTCTCTTGCCCAATCCTCTTACACTTGAATACCTACTCTGGAGAGGCAACCACTTTCAGCTTCTTAAATTGTTTCTTTTGGTTATTATTTCCATACATCTAAATATCATACTATTTTGTTGTTGTTGTTGTTGTTGTTGTACTGGGGGGTTGAACCCAGGCATCACACATGCTTTTTGCAAGTGCACTACTGCTGAGCTGCATCCTCCAGCCCATTTTTACTTTTCATTTTTGAGACAGGGTCTTTCTAAGTTGTGCACACTGCTTCTGCTCTTGAACATGTGATCCTCCTGCCTCAGCCTCCTGAGTTGCTGGGATTATAGACATGTACCACAGTGTATGGCTGAATATTATACTATTTTCAGATATTTTAAATATCTATTGCCTTATATCTTGGTAGGTCAGCTTTTCCTCTTCTCTCATCCTGTTACTGGGAATATTGGGGCACCTGGAGAAGGCTGAATAAGCTGGGAGAAAACATGGGACAACCTCGGTTCTTTGTGTGAAACAGCCTAAGATTAGGATGCTCACTGAGGCAGAGGAAAAGCCAGACCAGAAGAAAAGCTAAGCAAGCTTTTACTAGAAGGATAAACACCTTGGAAAGGCAGACAAGGTGGACACACTAAGAGATTGGGGGCACCTGATCTTTGTTTTTCCACTAGTTCTGTTGAAAACAGAGAAAAGAAGTGGTCAACCCAATGTGATGTGAGCCTTGGATACAAGCCTCAAGCTCTGCTTTTTCTGGACAGGCAGAGGGAAAGTGTCCTGGTATTTAGTAATCTTATGTGGTTTAGGATTTATGAGGGCTTGGTTCTTTGTTTTGTAAAATGGATTAATGGACTTGTTAGGTATATTTCAAAAGAATGGGTTCATAGTTCGCTATCTTAGAATGATATAGCCTTGTTCACAATCTAAGGACTCAGGCAGTCCTTAGGGTCAGTTAGGGCATGGACCCTTTAGAACAATTCCCAGTCATTGTCCAAATACCATACTTCAGATGTCCTGGGAGGTCCTGTCCTTGGTGATGAAGCCGAAACCATTTATAATCCCCTTACCCTCCATGGTCTATTAGTATCTACTACTTATCTCACACTCCTACTATGGCACTTCCCCTTCATGCATTATAGATATATTCCAACACAGTTATGTCAAACCCTGTGTACTGTTACTGCTCACATTGTATTCTCTTTAACCCTGGCCTAGCAGTTCTCATGGCCTGTTTCAAGGACCTCCACTTATTTCTCTGTTTCTTCCATCCAGTGTCTTCCTCTTTGGTTTGATTGATTATATCCTGTTGGAACTTCCAGGGACAGTGTAATGGGATGAAGTTTTTGAGATGCTGTCCATCTGAAACTGTCATTTTTGTACCCTCAAGCATGATCTCTGGGCCAGCTGGAGAATAATTATCTCAGAATATTTCTAAAACTTATTACATTTTTAATGACACTCTCTCTTAAACATACATCCATGTACGTACTTTGACACAGTGTATCAAAGATGAAACCATATGTGCTTTCTGTTGTGTGGTGATTTTGAGTTCTCTCTTCCTCTTTGCATGGATAACTGGCCCTTTTACCTACCAATTTCAAAGTGTTTTTTCCACTGTCTTCTGACTCCTGTGCTGTTTACCTGGAGCACTATCAACATCTTCTCTTCTACTTTGTAGTCTGTGATTTATTCTCTGACTATGGTGTCTGAGCTTCAGTGATAATGTGGCATGATGTGTGTTTTGGCTGGTTTTATGTTAAATCATTGTGTCACACTGTCTTTGTGGGCTCTTTGTTTCAGGAAATTCATGTTCTTCAGTTCTAGGAATTTTTTATATGTCAATTCTTTGACAATGTTTTCAACTTGTTTTCTGTTTTGTTTTCTTCCAAGGACTACTATAAATTAATAATATTATCCGGGCATTATGTGTGGTTTTTTTTTTCCATTTTCTTAAGTTTCTCTATTTTGTTTCTGTTTGACCCCCTTTTAGGAGAAATATTTAACATTATCTTTCAGTCTGCTCATGGAATTCAAGTATTTTCTTATTCTATACTCAGTTTTAACCTGTTTACTATATTTTCCATGCATTTTGCAACCTTTATTTTCCTTCTTGCTTTTCTTCATTTTCATCTTTCATACTGGAACCTTTCCTCAAATAATTGCTGATGTTGGTTCTACTTTATTATTTAGGAGTCAGACATTTGATATTTAAAAAGATTGTGAATGTCAATATTGGCAATGATGTAGAGAAACAGGATCTGTGTTAGATTATTTTGGGGTGAGCAAATTAATACAAAATAACTAGGGGAAATTAGCTTGCATATAAAGTTTAAAATATTCATATCCTATTACCCAGTGCATCCATGTTTCATTAAAAACCCAACCAGGAAGCTTTCACATTTACATGGAGACACATATAAGAATGCCCAAGGCACAAATAATATTTATGATGCAGAGAAAATGAAAGCAAATCAGCAGTAGAATTTATTAAAATTTGTTCTTAAAATGGAACACTATACAACTGTGAAAAGAGTAGATTGTAATTACCTACAACATGGATAAATCTAATATAATATTGAACAAGAAAGCCCCGAAATGTACTATTACATATTAGATACCTATTGAAAGTAGAGTGGACATGTTAAATTGCAGTATTGTCATCTATGAATATTATACAGCAGTAAAATAAAATGAACTCCAGATGCTATCAAATTCATATGTCAATATCAAGCATAATGATGAGACAATATATATATACACATATATGTATATGTGTATGTGTGTATATCTATATCTATATATACATACACTTGTGTGTGTATACATATGTACAGGTGTACGCATGCACATACACACACACATATCTATTTAGGTAGGGTCCCAAGCAGATAAACCTAACTATAGAATATCAGTGATCTTTGAGAAGCAGGGGGTAGTTTTCATTGGGAAAGCCATAAAGGGGATTTTCTGGCTTGCTCTGTTTTATTTCTTGACTTGTATAGTGCTTAAATAATATTCATTATGGGATATTTCTTTAGATAAATTTCATTTATATTTTAGTTATGTTGTATGTATATGTTGCTGTAAACATGATTCTTTAAAAGGAAAGAGGAGCTAAAATATAATTGCAAATTCTGTATGCCTCACTGAAGCTGTTGACTTGTGGGTTTTACTGAAGAGCGGAGATCTAGAACTTTCTTAAGAGGATCACAACATGTAAATATCTGCCTTTTTCCCCACTAGAACTTTCTCTAATTTTTCCAGAGAGGGATCTATGAAGTACTTGCTGAGAGAGTATTTGCTTGTCTGTAGAATTCCTAATGCAGAAATGAGTTGGGGGACTTATCATTTAGTAGGCCAATTTTAACCTAATCTGCCTATTTTCAGTAGTACTCTGCCATCCCAAACCCTCCCTGTGTTTCAAATGTTCATAGTTCAACTTCTCCACAAAATAAATTCTTAGTGCACAGGGAAGATGCCTGGGGATATGACATCTCCCTTCATATTCTCTAACAAATGTTTTATTTTCAGCTTTTGCTTCTTTTCCCTTCTTGGGAGAATGACTTACTATCATTTCTCAAGCTTTTCTGGTACTCTGTGTCATGAAGCACCCGGGTTTGTATGCCCTCTCTGTGCAATTGGCATTCATATTTCATAGGTCATCTTTCCATTTTTCATCTTCCAAACTCTGCCAACTTTTGTCTCTAGTTTTGCTTTATTGGTGCATGTGAGCTTTTGACTGTGATTGCCTGAGTGTCTTCTGCTAAAGTCATACACTAAAGTCCTAACTCAGTACCTAAGAATATGACCTTATTTGGTGATAGGGTCTTTTAAAAGGTACTCAAGTTAAGATGATGTCATTAGCGTCCATCCTGAACCAATATGACTGGTGTCTTCATCAAAAAGAGAAATTTGGACACAAAGACTTGAGTAGAGGAAAGATAATGTGAAGACACATAGGGAGAAGATGGCCATCTGTAAATCAAAGAGATTGGCCTGGAACTGACCTTCTGCTCACCATCATCAAAAGTAGTTAACTTCCTGACACCTTGATCTTGGACTTCTGATCTGTAAAACTATGAGACAATAAGTTTCTGTTAAAGGCACCCAGTTGTACTTTGTTATGGTAGCCCCAGCAAACCAATACAATGACTTAAGCAAAATATTTTTCATCATTATAGTGGCAATTCTGGAAGGAGCAGAGATAAACTGTATTTACCATGAAGTTCTGCTAGGCATTTGACATGTATTATTTAATGTAGGTGCCACCCTCTTTATATATGATAAGGTTTCTTTTAATTTATTATTTATTTATTAGTATTTTAATTGCACATATTGATGGGGTATAGAGTGATAATTCAGTTCATAAATATATTCATTATGCAATTACCAGATCAGAATTGTTTATACTTCCATCTCATTTTACAGAACAAAGTAAACAAAAGGAAAAATTTTGATTAACATGTAATGACAGTTGAGTGAAGTTATGGGTTATAGCATGATTTTTTTGGATTTTCATAGATTACATCCTTTATTTTACATTTTTTCTCTCCCTTTTTATCCATGTAAGTTATTGCCCATTGTCCACGCCCTCCCACTAGTTTCTTCCCCATTCAGTCATATTGGGTCCACTTGTATTTTCCAATCTTAGATAAATTTGATTATATATTTATATGTATATATGTAAGTGTGTGTGTGTGTGTGTGTGTGTGTGTGTGTGTGTGTATGTATGTATCCTATAGCCATACATACCACTGTGACATCTGATCCCATCAGATCTCAGAAGCTAAGCAGGGTTGGCCTGGTTAGTTCTTGGATGGGATACCACCTGGGAAAACCAGGTGCTGTAGGCTAGGAAGGAGGACCCAGAAACCCAAAAACAATTAGTCATTGAAAACTTATGAATAGCAGAGAAGCATCGACAGTAGTGTTTTGACAGCACCTAACAACAACTATATGTACATATACACATATATGTATATATATATAATATAATATTATATTATATTTTTTCTTTAAGGTAGATCTAGCTCCCACATATGAGACAGAACATGCAATATTTCTCCGAGTCTGGGTTATTTCACTTAAAACGATGCTCTCCAGTTCTATTGATTTTGCTGCAAATGATATAATTTCATTCTTTATTGCTTTGTAATATTATATTGTGTATATATACCACATTTAAAACCCAATCATCTGTTGAAGGACATTTAGATTGATTCCATACCCTTGCAATTGTGAAGAGTGCTGCATTAAATATGGAAGTTCAGGTACCCCTGTGGTATGATGACTTATTTTCCTTTGAGTGTAGTCATAGAAGTGATACAGAGGGATCAGATGATAGTTCTACTTTTACTTTTCTTTCTTTACTTTACTTTTCTTTTCTTTTCTTTTACTTGTCTTTTCTTTTATTTTCTACTTTTACTTTTCTTACTTTTAGTTTTAGTTTACTTACTTTTAGTTTGCTTACTTTTAGTTTTCTACTTTTAGTTTTCTTAGAAACTTCCATACTGATTCCCATAGTGGCTAAACTAATTTACAGTTCCACCAGTAGTGTACAAGTATTCTTTTTTCTCCACATCCTTGCCAGCATTTGTTGCTGTTTGTTTTGTTAATCCTGGCCATTCTCATTGGTGTGAGATAAAATCTCAGTGTAGCTTTGATTTGCATTTCGTGATAGCTAAGGATGTTGATCATTTTTTCATGTGTTTATTGACTACTTGCATTTCTTCTTTTGAGAACTGTCCAGTTCCATTGCCCACTTATTTATTGGATTATTTATTACTTTAGTATTTAATTTTGAGTTCTTTGTATGTCATAGATATTAATCCTTTGTCAGATGTGTGGGATGCAAAGATTTTCTCCCATCCTATGGGCTTTTCCTTTATTCTGTTAATTGTTTCTTTTGCTGTACAGAAGCTTTTTAGTTTTATGTAATCCTATTTGTCAGTTCTTAGTTCAGTTTCCTGGGTTATTGGAATCTTGATAATGAAATACTTGCTTATGCCTATGTGTCAGAATGTGTTCTCTATGTTTTCTTCTAGCAGTTTTATGGTTTTCAGTTTTATGTTGAGGTCTCTGATTTATTTTGTGTTAATTTTTGTACAGGTTGAGGTGTATAGGTCTACTTTCATTCTTCTACATATGGATGTTCAATTTTCCCATCACAATTTATTGAAAAGGCTGTATTTTGCCCAATATATGCCTTTGGCCCCTTTTTCAAAGATCAGATGGCTGTAGTTGTGTGAGTGGGTATCTGGGTCTTCTATTGTGTTCCATTGACCTTCATGCCTGTTTTTGTGTCAGTACTAAGCTGTTTTTGCCACTATGGCACTGTAGTATAGTTTGATACTTTCTGCACAGGTATTGTGATACTTCCTGCACTGTTTTTGCTGCTTAGGATTGTTTTGGTTACATGAGGTATTTTGTGCCTCCATATGAATTTTAGGATTGTTTTTTCTATTTCTGTGAAATACCTTATTGGAATTTTGACAGGGGTTGTATTGAATCTGTAGATCAATTTTGGTAATATAGCTACTTTCACAATACATACCACTGTATTCTTCCAATTATTCTTCCAATTCATGAGCAAAGAAGGTCTTTCCATCCTCTAGGATCTTTTGTGATTTCTTTCTTTAGTGTTATAAAGTTTGCATTGTAGTAGTCTTTAGGATCTTTGTTTAGATTGATTCCTGAATATTTAATTTTTTGGTGGGCTGTTGTGAGTGGGTGGTTGTTTTGGTTTCCCTTTCTTCCTTTTCATTATTGTTGTGTTAGGTGCCGTCGAGTAGGTATGCGACTTATAGTAACCCTACTTTGTTATTGTTAGGTGCCGTCGAATCGGTATCTGACTCATAGCGACCCTCATAGGGTTTTCAATGGCAGTCTGCTTCGGGATTGCCTTGGGAGTGGATTGCCAGGTCCTTCTCCCATTTTTGCGGTGCTGGGAATTGAACTCAGGACCTCAGAGACTGCAGCGCAGGACTTTACCAACTGAGCTAAATCCCAGCCCCTTTCATTATTAGTGTACAGAAATTCTTCTGACTTTTGAGTATTAATTTTGTATCCTGCTACTTTGTTGAAGGAACTATTTAGCTCTAAGAATTTTCTAGTGGATTTTTAATAGTCCTCTGGGTAGGATCATGTCATCTGCAAACAAGGATAATTTGACCTCTTCATTCCCTATTTGTATCCCTTTTATTTCTTTCTCTTGCCTGATTGCTCTGTTGAGGCCTTCAATCACTATATTGAATAAGAGAGATGGGAGTGGACATCCTTCTCTTCCTGATCTTAGAAGGAATGCTTTCATTTTTCCCCATGTAATACAATGTTTGGGAGAAGGACCCGGCAACCCACTCCCAAAAAGCAATGAGCCATTGAAAACCCTATGAATATCAGGGAAGCACTGACAATACTGTTTCTCCTGTTGTACATAGGGTCACTGTGAGTTGGCCAGTGACTCAATGGCACCTATTAACAACAATACAAGGTTGGCTATAGTTTTTCATACCTGCAGCTGTAGCCCTGTGGCACCTGATCCCCTCAGATCTCGGAAGCTAAGCAGGGTCGGGCCTGGTTAGTACCTGGATGGGAGACTGCCTGGGAACACCAGAAGCTGTAGGCTTGGGAGAAGGACCTGGCAACCCCCTCCCAAAAATCAATCTGCCATTGAAAACCCTATGAACAGCAGAGAAGCACTGACAATAGTGTTTCCCCTGTTGTACAGAGGGTCGTGATGAGTCAGATACCGACTCGACGGCACCTAACAACAACAACAAATAGTTTTTCATATATGGCCTTTATGGTGTTGAGATGTTCCCTCTAGACCCAGTTTCTTCAGGACTTTTATCATGAAGGGATGTTGTACTCTGATAGCATCAATTGAGATGATCACGTGATTTCTCTCTATAATTGTCTTGATATGTTGAATTACGTTAATTTATTTGCATATATTGAACCAGCTATGCATCTGTGGATAAGGCCCAACTGGTTGTGATGTATGATCTTTTTTGTGTTGCTGTATTTGGTTTGCAACAAATTTGTTAAGGATTTTTGCATTAATGTTCATCAGAGAAATTGGTCCATAGTTTTGTTTTTGTAATGTCCTTGTCTGGTTTGTGTAGGAGGATGATACTGGCTTGATAGAATGAATTTGGAAGTATACCTTCCCTTTCTATTTTAGGGAGTAGTTTGAGGAGGATAGGTATTAATTCTTCATAAATGATAAAGTTTCTATCAAGCTTAACTTGAGAATTGAGATATGTTTGATCCAACCCTTAGGGTCTTGATTAGTGCACTATATGTCTCAGAGCTTCATTTTTCTCATCTTCAGAGAGTGATAGGGTGGGTCTAGCCAATGGATTATACAAGATAGAACTAGAGTCTTTGAAAGTATTTTATCCATTATCAACTCTAACAGTTTAATTATACTTGTTGCTTAGTATAGGAGATAAGAAAGATGGATATTTCTTGTATTACTATATAATTTTCTTATCTAGACCAGTTTTGATTCTCAAAATAAGTGTTGAGGATCATATAATCATTGTTATTTTACACCACTCTAGCTGAGCAAACTAAACAATTTTCCTGAGATTATAAAGTAAGAGAGTAGGAGAGCTAGTTTAAATGAAAATTTGAGGGCCACCTTCATCATACTCAGTTACATGCTTGGTAAGAAGAGAACCAAGCCACATGGAGAGAAAACGAACTAGACCCGGAGACACTCCAGAGAATTAGCTACTCCTTTACGTTAAGTTACTTGTAGGGACACCATTATTGCTGTGTAATGGTTTCACTGTTCTGACATACTTCCGTCTTAAGTACTTTGATACTAATTATATCACACTTGGATTAGCTGCATCTGCATTACCTGGAATCAAAATTGCTGGTCTCCTCCCAGACTTCCTGAATCAGAATCTGCATTTTAAGAGTTAAATGGAGATGCACAATAAAGCTTGACAAACACTTAGGATAACTCATTAAGTGGATGGAGGGCTGAATTATCAACTGAACACTGTTCTTCTGGAGACTCTTTTCTTCTTTATGCATCATCAGTTTTTTTGTGGTTTCCTGTCTCCCATAGACCTTTCCCTGGTCTTTATCACTCTTTTACCCATTTCCTTCAGATTGCTGAGATATCCATGCATGGCTTCTCTGTAAAAAGGTCTCTTTGTTAAAATACCCTCGGCACATCAGCCTTTTCTAGTTGCCCATGCTTACTGTCATTCTGTCTTGTTCACCTGTCTTGTTTTTATGAATGTTAAGCATGATGAGATATTTGAGATCTCCCTTTAGCTTTACCACTTATATGTATATGAAAGTTCCCATCTCTTCCAACCCAGCAGTCAATTATTCCTCATTAATGGAGCCCCTATGGATTGCATAGAGTGGTGGAGGTAAACTAAATGTGTTTTATAAGCCCAGTCTCCTTTGTATCAGCAGTAACTCAATTCTGAGTAACAAGAGAAGCTGTATTTACTGTGAATTCTTATTTGGATCTGTTGCTTGGGAAGGTTCTATGTACTCTATACACGACAGACTTTTCATAAACTTTTGAATCTTTGAATGTGTAAAAGCTGTCACATCATTTTTCTATCTGAAGAATAAAATAGAGAATACTCTCTGGGTTAGGGAGAAAATGATATATAAAAGGTCCTCAGGGGTAGTGGAAAGCCCATCTTATTTGACAAACAGTTTTTAGTGCAGTATTCACAGTCTCCAGCCCACCTCTAATAGCTGTACTTATTAATATAAGGGGATTAAATAGTTTATTAGGCTGATTAAAAACACATACTTTAATTTCCCTGTTGAACTACCCTTCCCAACTCCAGTTTCTATGTCTTCTATATAATGTGTAGTGTAATTTCTGTAGGGAAGCAGCTGGAACCCACAGAACAAAGCTGAAGATTTATGAGGCTTTGGAATTCTTTGAAAAAAAGGATCAGATGTTTGTGAAAGATCTTAAAGTTTTACTTTTATACTCTTCCCCAAAGCTTGTTTTAGGAAATTACATCTCAAAAATTCAGTCCAAATACAATAGCAAAATCCTTTCTCCTTGACACTATGTAATGAAACCTGGCATGATTTTCATCAAAGGAAAATACCAGAGGCAGTAATATAGAGAAGAGGTTGGATTTGGACAGAAATAGAATCCATTTAAAGAAGTTCTAATTCTAGGGTCTTGTGGGGATATTTGATACCTCAATCCTGGCATTTAAGCAAAATTCTAAGCCTCTTATTTCTATGAGTTTATAGAACATCCATCATCATCACGTCTGCAGCCAAAGTACCCTGGCATCTGATCCCACTTGATTTTGGAAGCTAAGCAGAGTCGGCCTGGTTAGTTCTGGAATGGGAGACTACCTGGGAATACTAGGTGCTGCCGGCTAGGAAGAAGGACCTGGAAGCCCACTCCCAAAACAATCTGCCATTGAAAACCCTATAACTAGCAGAGAAGAATGACAATAGTGCTGGGCATGGCACAGTGCTGGGAAGTGTTTTGTCTCTTATACTCAGGGTCACTATGAGTCAGAGCCAACTTGATAGCACCTAATATTATCATATCATGTTTGATCTTTCTCAGGACCTCTGCTGCCCCGAATTCCCTTTCCCCACCATCTCTCCCTTTTCTGATGCTTGACTTTATTTTCTCCTCCTCCATTGTTGCTTTTCCCTGTGTGGCATTGCTTAGCCTCACTCACAATTAAAATAAGAGTTTCAATTTTAGCAGTTTTGCAAAACACACCCAGATTTCTTTTCTTTCTGAGCTACAATTTCACATTTCTAACTGGGAATGTAGCTTCTAGGAGGAAGACTCTGACACTTTTGCCTGTGCCCCAGGCAAAGCTTGCCGTTTCTGCTGCACCTAAACATCTCTATTTTTTCCCCCATAAAGACCACTGTTCATGGTACTTTTTAGTAGAGAATAACTGCAATTTTCATTCACAGAAGTATTGAAAACTTTTCTTAAACAGCAAGAACTTTTAGAAGACACTTTTTAAATGCCCTTATCTTTTCTTTTGGACATATAAGCCAATGAACAGAATAGGGTCTCTTCTAAATATTTACTGAAATTCTACTGTGGATAATATAATAATATCAGAAGGCATTACTTCTTAAATTTCTGTTTCTGTGAACTATTCTGTTTAGAAGTATGATTCATGTGTTTTCCTGCACTCTCTTCCTACCTTAGGTTTCTTTCTTTTTTCCTTTTTTTTTTTTCCTTTTTCTTTTTTTGATAGTATACTGGTCTAATGAGTTTAGATGGGGCAAAGCTAGTATGGGCAGGCCTTTCAGGTGTTTCATTTTTAACTTTGACCTTTGTGTTTGTCTAAGGGGTCACTGGAATACCTACCAGGAGGTCAAGCCATGGTTTCCATTTCCCAGTCACACTCATTTGTAAACTCTAAAATATTTATTTAGTATAGGTTTTATTTGAAGTTTTGATTTGGCTTCATATTTAAGCAGCATAGCCTATTTTCCTATTCTAGCCAAATATTTCTCTGCCTAATCTTTCATTTAATGACAACAGCAACAACAATCTTTCATTCATTCCAATTCATAATAAAGTTTATAATACAAATACAGCTGGAAGCCAAACCATAATATTAATCATTATCATTTATTGGAATTACTCTGTGCAAGACTATTTTAAAATCAGTCCTTTAATTCTCATAACAATCCCTGCAGTGGCTATGATTAACCATCACCCTCTTGTCAGGGAGGTAAACTGAGGCCTGGAACAGATAACTAACTGGTTCTGAATCACATATTGAGGCCTGACAGGGCTGGGGTTCAAATATTGGCCTTCTCATGCCTGTGTCAGCCAATGCCAGTGTTTCTAACTGGTGACTGAATTTTCTCTATCAAATGACTTGTAGGTGTTTCTGAAATCCAGTTTTATAGGGATTCTCAATAGGTAATTAGGCAAAAGAATGAGACCACTAGGATAACAAAGGGGCTGGGATTTAGCTCAGTGGGTAGAGCACTGCGCTACATTTCTGTAGTAAGTCCAAATAACTAAAAATCCAAAAATTTTAGTACAACAGAATATACTTGCATATATATATATATATATATATATATATATATATATATATATATATATATATCCCACATATATATCCCAGCCCAGTGGGTAGAGCTCTGTGCTGCAGTCTCTGAGGTCCCGAGTTCAATTCCCAGCACTGCAAAAATGGGAGAAGGGCCTGGCAATCCACTCCCAAGGCAATCCCGAAGCACTCAGCCATTGAAAACCCTATGAGGGTCGCTATGAGTCGGATACCGACTCGACGGCACCTAACAACAACAACAACATGATAACAAACAGGGGAGAAGCATAATCAAGGAGGAAGAAGTCTAAGATAGGAAGATTTTTCTGGTCAACAGTGTTTACCAGGACTGATCCTGGGCTTAAAGCCAAGGGTTGTATCTGACTTGTTGAGAACAACTGCCAGTTATCTATGTGGATGGGCAGATGGCATAGAAAACTCAAATTCTATAGAAATGATTATGTACTTGTTATATTCCCTTTTCTAGAGCCTTTCAATCATATGTCTTACTTTCTAGAATAACCAGAGAAGACAAGAATATGGTATATTTCTATTAAAAAGTTGTCATTTATGACAATGCAATGCCTAAATAGCATAACAAAGGCAAAAATGGGAAACATCAGATTGGTTGGTTGATCATGCTGATTAATAGAAACGCTCATGACTCTGATATTTTTCTTTATTTTTTAAATTTAGTTTCAGTTTTTTGTTTTTATTTTTGTGGTACATGGGGGTTGAATCCAGGGCCCTGTACATACTTTGTAAGTGCTCTACGACTGGTCTTCACCCCCAGCCCATTTTCAAAAAAAATTTTCATCCTGTGGAGCGGGGCATGGTGGTGCATGCCTAGACTCCCAGTGACTCAGGAGGCAGAGGCAGGAGGATTGCGAGTTTGAGACCAGAGGCAGTCTGCATAATTTAGTGAGACTGTCAGTAAAAAAAAAAAAAAAAAAAGGCTGAGGTGCAACTCAGTGGTACAGTACTTACAAAGCATGCAAGCGTGAGGCCCTGGGTTCAACCTCCAGCACTGTACACACACAAAATATAATAAATAATTCATCTTGAAACAGGGTCTTGCTAAGTTACACAGGCTGCCTATGGCCTCAAACCTGTGATCCTCCTGCCTGTACCTCTTGAGTCGCTGGGATTACAGGCATGAGCCACCACAACCAGCTTGACTATTATATTTTAAAAGTGATTTATAATTGAATTGGCCTGCAGCTGTAGCCCTGTGGCATTTGATCCCGTCAGATCTCAGAAGCTAAGCAGGGTCAGGCCTGGTTAGTACCTGGATGGGAGACTGAATGATAACTTATTGGTGGGAACATTTTCCATGAAATATTTGTTTTGTGCTTAGGCATAGAGTGAGATCCATGGATTGTTCAATTTGGTTTTTTATCCCTGGGGTGAAGAAGGTCCATCTCAACCTTTGCCTTTATTTTTCCTCATTTACTCTGCAGTTCGTTCCCCATTTTCTACCTCATACTCAGTGTTTGCAAGTTTCCTATCTCAGAGCAGCATTGCTCTCATTAAAGCTACTATTTGACATAACCAGTCTCTGCTGGTATTCTTGGAAGCTGTCTGAGCAATATTTGTACAGGTGTATGCTGTGTTTTCCAATCAAGAGAGCTAGGGGATATACTAATGAGCATTCTACATAAATCAAGACTACATGCCCAGGTAAGGACCATGTGGTTTGAATGCCTATTTTCACTTATTTTCTTTTTTGACATAAGCCCATTAGCTAGGCAAATGTGTCATTTTGGGTACCACCAATGTCAGCAATATCCTTCCCTTGCTCTTTGGATTATGTTTTCACATGTTTCGCCAGCGGCAATTAAGACAGAGCTTTGTTTTGGAGACACTGGGGAGTTCTGGCCAAAATTTTGCAGCAGGAGAGTGCCAGGCATAGAGTTCCCAACTAAATTTACTTCTAGTGGAAAGCAACAACTAGGCATACAAAATGGTCTTGAAAGGAGTGTCTGCCACATAACCTTTGGATGGAGCGTAGCAGAGATCATCCACCATTCTGCAGGAGCTTCATATCTCCTTATACCTGTGTGTTCATTGAGGAGAATCTGTGGAGCTGAGCCCAAGGTCTAGGGTAAAGGGAGGAGACCAGATGAATGCTAGACACAGGCAGGAGATAAGTAAACACCTACTATGCTTTTAGAGGACCAACCTCGGACCCAATCATAAGAAAGTAAAATATCAGCATTATTGCTGGTAAAGCTGAATTAGATAAGTTGGCTTGTATGTTAGGCTACAACTAGCTTCCTAACATTTTTAACCCAAATCACAATCAGATTTACAAAACTAGTCATGGTAAGTGCTGGGTAACTGTAGGCCCCATACTTGAAGATTCAGGTTGGCCCTGCAAAATTGCCTCATGGAGGAGTAGGCTAATTCCCCAAAGGAAAGAGTGGGAGGGGTGGGGAGGCTAGACTGAGCATGCCCAGGGCCTTCTTCCAGATCACCAATCAGACCAGTTTTTCCTTTTGGGGGAAAGGAAGGAGTGGAGAGAAAGACAAGGAATGCAGTTGTAACAGAGGTGATGATAAGGCTTATCATGATAATAGTACCTTCATACTTCACTGTGAAACCAAACTATGAAGTATGGTACAGCCTAAAATGCTCTTCAGAGTTTTTCATATGTCTACAGTCAGGTTGGTATGGGGTTTAGCTCAGTTGGTAGAGTACTGCTCTGCACTTTCTGAGCCCCTGGATTCGATCCCCAGCACCACAAAAACAGGAGAAGGACATGGCAGCCCACTCCCAATACAATCTGGAAACAATCTGCCATTGAAAACCCTATGAATGGTAGAGGAGAACTGACAATAGTGCCAAGCATGACATAATGTAAGGGAGTGTTTCATTCTGTTGTAAATAGGGTCAGGATAAGTGAGACCCACCTGCAGCCATAACCCTGTGGCATCCGATCCTGTCAGATCTCGGAAGCTAAGCAGGGTCAGGCCTGGTTAGTACCTGGATGGGAGACCACCTGGGAACACCAGAAGGTGTAGGCTTGGGAGAAGGACCTGGCAACCCCCTCCCAAAAATCAATCTGCCATTGAAAACCCTATGAACAGCAGAGAAGCACTGACAATAGTGTTTCCCCTGTTGTAGAGGGTCGCTATGAGTCAGATACTGACTCGACGGCACCCAACAACAACAACAAAGTGAGACCCAACTTTAGGACATTTAAGAACACCACCACTGTCTGTAGTCTTTTCTCATGTTTCCAGGCTCATCTTTTCCACTCCCCCACACAAGACCATGTTCCAGACAAATGAACTACTTGCATTATTAGGAACACCTCTGTTTCCTTGGTTTGGAATGCTTTTCTTGCCTTTCTCTTCCCCAATACTTCCTCTCAGTCAGCCTACCTCACTTGTTCTTGCTAGTGTTTCAGTGCTACACTTACTTGTCCTCTCCTCTTGTAAACTATCCCTGACTTAACATTGGGTAATCCTTTAGCACTTCTGTAGTTCCTGTGGCAGATGTTGCTAATTGTCTTCCGAGTTGTATGACTCCACTTCTACCAAATTTATTAGTAGAACCCAATAAAGAGCAATTAAAATTCTCTCAGACTATCTTCTAGGTAGGAGTGACTGACCCACTTTTGTCCACTGAAATGTGGAAACTTCTGGATAGTATTTCTGGTAAAACTTTTTAATGTGAGGGATTTGGCTGGTCTGCTTCTCTTTGCCTCTGCCCCTTCTTTGTCCCTGGAGTATAAATATAATAAATTGGGCTATTTATGCCCTTTTCTGATCATGAGGATGAAAGTCACATCCAAAGGATGATGGAATAAAAATTTAGAAAGTCCCTGGGTCCCTGTACTAGTCAATTTTGTTGTTGCTGTGACCTAATACCTGACAGAAACAACTAAAGGAAGAAAGATTTATTTTGGCTCATAGTTTGAAAGGGTTCAGTCCATGGTCACTTGGCCCCATGGTCTTAGAGGCAGAATGTCATGGCAGTGGGATCATGTGGCAGAGGAGGTGCTCAGTGTTCTCAGCTCATGACTCATAAGAAGTAGAGAAAGAATGGAATACAGGAAGAGATGGAGAAGATAAAGCCCCAAGAACATGGCCCCAGAGACCTACTTCCTCCAACTAGGCCCCGTCTCCTTCCTACTTTTTACCACCTCCCAGTCATGCCATCCTATTGTGAATCCATCAGAGTATTAATCTATTCATTAGGTCAGAACTCTCATGATCTAATTGTCTCTGGAAATGCCACCATAGACACACCCAGAGCTGTGCTTTACCAATCACCTTGTTGTTGTTGTTAGGTGCTGTTGAGTCAGTATCCAACTCATAGCAACCCTCATACGCATGTCTTAATCCAATCAAGTTGATAATCAAAACTATCACAGTCTCGGATGCGAGGATTAAACCATGGAACTAGCCCTGAGCTGACTAATCTCCAGGTTTCTTGTTAAATGAAACACATAAATTTCTTTGTCTTAAAGCCACTTTTCTGGCTTTCTGTTACTTGCAAACAAATGCATTTTTGATCAATGAAATTCTGATCACTGTGTTTTTAATACCACTTATTCTTTAGTTTCCATGAATAATTGATGAGCAATTTGAGATGATACTGTGCTTTCCTCATGTGTGTTCTCAGCACCAAGCATGTTCTCAGCTTGCTCAAAACATCTTTTGTGAATCTAGAAGGTGTGTAGTGATGCTACAAAAGCCCATTTTCTCCAGGTTGATGATCATTACTATAATTAATATTGTACTTCTATTCATAATACCCATAACTCAAGTAGCTGAGAATGTACTACAGTAAGTTATGAATTATGAATTGTAAGCTTGATTTTTATGTGTAATCTGTGTTATCAACTTCATAGTTTCATATGAAACCTGTCACTATTGAATTTAGGAGGGAGAATATTGGCAGAGATCACAACTAATGAGAGAAAAATAAAATTAGGCTTTTATCCCAGAGGAATTCTTTTCTTTTTTGAATTCAATGTATTTAAACTTTTGGGGGAAACTTTAAACCTTTTAACCTTACATAAAATTATAGAATATCAATCACAGACCATCACTCTTCAAAAAATAGAAATTAAATAAATGAACTTATATATTTGATGGTTGGTGCTGTACACATACATGATATACAATCTTCAGCCACATTTTAGGTTGCTTTTTTGATCAGAAGCAGCAAACTTGAGGCATATTTCTTTTAGGACAATAACTTATATTCAGTTAATAGCAAATACAACCTTAGGATTCCTTACATGTAAGTCTTTGTTACTTACACTGGACTCCAGTTACAATCACAACATGGTCAGGTGGAACATGTCTGGGCTATTGAGAAGATCTGTTTGCAGTGAGGCTGCCACAAGGGTACTTTCTTCCTATCAATTTCACTCTTCAGGCTCATAGAACATTAGGATGCTACCCTTCATGCCGAATGCATGAGCAGAGGAATTTCAGATGAGAGGTGCTGCACAGTCATGTTTAATATTAACTACTCAGTAATTGGAGATTGTACTGTAAACAAGTGCACACATAAAGATTTGGTTGTAGTAATAGAGCCTCCAAGAAAAGAAATTGGCATCTCAACAATGATTAGACCTCACTTAGGATAAGAATGAGAAACACACAAGTTGGATCAATGTAGAGACAATTGCTCTGGCCCCAGTCCCTGATTGGCTGCAATCTGATGTTTCCATTCATTCTATACCGTTTTAGGTAATTGCATATGAAATGCACATAATTAGCTTTATATTTCTTATTAGAGAATGATGGATTGCCATTTCAACAATGCCATGGTTATATTTTTTAAAAGTCTGTTAAAGGACATCATAAGTTCTTTACATAGATGCTGGGATCAAGTGTCTCAATGCCAGGGTACCAATCTCCAGAGTGGGCCACATATGTGATGTGCATGTATAAACAGGTCAATATATTTTGAGGGGGTGATAGTTGGAGGCTGAACCCCAGAGGCTCACACATACCTTGCATGTTCTCTACCAGGTGGCTGCAAACCAACCCCACATTTTATTTTTTGAGTCAATGTCTTGCTAAGTTACATAGGCTGCCTCTGGCCTCAAACTTGTGATCCTCCTGCCTCCAGCTCCTGAGTCTCAGGGATTATAGGCATGTATCACCATGCCATGCTTCAACTGATAATAATGAAGCTGTCTTTCCTAAATATACTAATAATTACTTAAAAAGTTGTTTATTTCTCTTCTAACCAATGCTTGGTTAGCTGACCCCAGCACTTGCTATAGTATATAATAACACTGTGCATTAAGGCAATAATCTGAAAATGCATTATTGTTAGGTGCAGTTGAGTCTGACTCATAACACCCCTATGTACAACAGAATGAAACATTACCCAACACTGCCATGGACGTGATATTTCTATGTTTGAGCTCAATGTTGCAGAAACTATGTTTCTTCACAGTTTGAGTTGTGCTACATCAGCAAAAGGAGTTCGCAGGGGCTTTACTCTGTTGCTGTCATGAAGGTTGACTCTACTTTGAGAGGGCAACTATTCCCCAGTCTTCTCTTGAAGGCCTTCCAACCTGGGGGACTCATTTCCTGACACTATATTTGATAGTGCTTTTCTGGTATTCATAGGGTTTTTCAATGGCTAGTTGTTTCAGGAGTGTGCTAGCAGATCCTTCTCCATAGTCTTAGTCTGGAAGCTCAGCTGAAATTTCTCTACTGTGATTGGCCCTGCTGGTATCTAGAATACTGGTGGCATAGCTTTCATCATCACAGCAACATGCAAGCCCCAAAGGCATGGTAACTTGACAGGCAGGTGAGGGGAAAATGCACAGTAACTATAAAATTGTTTAAATATTTCTTGTAGAAGTACTTCAAATATAATTCATTTCTGTATTAAAGAGAACTAAAAAAAAGTTTTCCCCAACAGAGTAAAAAAAGAAGAGACAATGATGGGTCACAGTCTTTTCTGAGATATTTTATTTATGATAATTTCTCCTTAGCTGTATGTGATGGACTGCATTTTGAGGGTTTGGATGTTAACGGATCAGAGCAGGAAAGAAAAATAGTTGTATGTGTTTATGTCTACTTGTGGTTTATATGCAAGGATGCTCCATCATAATTCTTTTCTTACATACGGTATTAATAAACATCATTTATTTTAGATCTTAACTTTATCTTTCTGCTGGGAAATAGCCATTATCCTTAAAGATTAGAAGGTGTCTTAGTCTGTTTTCTATTAACCAAAAATACCAGAGAGTAGGGAACTTACAAAGAATACAAGTTGCTTGCTGTTCTGGAGGATGGGAAACCCAAGAGTATGCCACCAGCATCTGCTTAGCATCTGTTGAGGGCTAGCTTGCTGCAGTGTAACATGGCAGAAGGCACTGCATGGTCGGACAGAAGAGCCTTGCTGGCTCAGGCCTCTCTTCCTCTTATAAAGCCATGACTGCCCTTACAGGGGGGGTTCCACATTCAAGACCTCATCAAACCCTCATAACCTTCCAAAAGACCTCACCTGAAAATACTATGAACATATGAATTTGAGAATTAAGTTTCAAAATATAAACTTTTGGGGACACATTCAAACCATAGCAGAAGAGACACCTGATGATTACAGGTTTAGAGTTGAATATCCACATGCTAGTTTATTTTAGAGTGAATCAGATGTCTTTACACAAAAAGTTATGCAAATAATGAAATAGATTTCCCTTTTTACTCCCACTGACTTTTAGAGGAAATAGCACATTCAGACCCATCCACATCAGTGTGGCATTGGTTCATTCTTTTTCTTTTTCTTTTCTTTTTTTGTGGTACTGTGGGTTGAACCCAGGGCCTCACACATAATTTGCAAGCACTCTGCTACTGAGCTGCACTCCCAGCCCCTTTTTTATCTTTTAAATTGAGACAGGGTCTTGATAAGTTATACAGGCTGTCTCTGGCCTCAAACATGTGATCCTCCTGCCTCAGCATCTTGAGTTGCTGGAATTACAGGTGTGCGCCACTGTACCCTGATTTAGTTCATTCTTTCAAGTGACCTAATTTACCAAGCAGGCTAATACCTAGTGTGTGTCTCTTAGCAGCACCTACCTTTCTGGAAGATGGCTCAGGCACTGCTGTGCATTTGCTCTGGAGCTCTTGGGACTTGGGCTCCCTTCTCTCAGTATAGCTCTCCCTTGCTTTAGCTCTCTTTAGACCCCTTTGAAACCTCCACTTTTGCAAATTCCTTCTTTATTTTTATTCCTGTGCCTTCAGGGTGGCTAATGATGTCTTAATTATTGTTTTTATCTAGTCACTATTGTGACTACTTTCCCAGGCGATGGTAGGATGGGAACTTTATAAATAAAGTGATTGTTCCCTCAAAATCAAAGCAGGTGGGATTTAGCCTCCCTTGTGTGGGTCTTCTCTCTTGGAGGCATCCTTGGAGCTGAAGTCTGCAGCAGTGGGTGCCTCTTGCACGTGTGGCGGGGAGGGGTCAAATCGCACAACCTGTTTACTTGAGTTGGTTGACATTGTTGGGATGCTGGTGGGTGGCATCACAGCTGCTGTTTGGAAGCTGCCACAGTAGGGAAGAAACTTCACTAAATGGTAAGGAACAAGCTGTATCAAAGCGGGGAAAATAGTACAACTGACAAATACATTCAGGGGCAGAAATAGTAGCCACAGAGCCTAGGCTGTGTTGTTGACAACCCTACTTCATGTGGAGAGGAGGGATAGTGTGGCCTCACAATTATCTTTAATTTCTGTAGCAGCAAGTTTATAAATGCTAACAGGTAAAGGGAATGCAGAGGGAGCACAGATTCATGGCTTCTTTGTTCCCCATCGAAGGCACTCCCTCTTCCACGCATAGCCCAAGAAGTTTTAAGCCTGACAGCGGGGCTTAGTGGCTACAAAAATTGAGTGTGGAAACTACATTTTGAGAGATCATCATGTTTCTTTTCACTTTATTTTAGCCTGTGAAAATAATCTCAGCATCAGCAATCATCACTTACAGGAGGGAGGAGACATGTCACTGAGTGTTAGCTACATAATTGAGCTTGGATTTTAATTACACAGAAGGGTCATGGGGCAGGGAAGTAACTGTCACTGCAGTGCCCCCTTCTTCATTGAATTCTGCCATTTTTGGCAAACTCTGCGTCCAGTACAAAGGCTCTGGCTGAGTTATTAATCATGTTTGTCGGGCAAGCTACAGTAATCTGCTGCCTGGATACAAAGCCAAGTACAAAGTTGCTGGCAGGATGTGATGATAAAACACTTGATACCTCTCACTCTCAGGCTCTGCTCCTGCTAAGGATTATTTTTTTCATCTCCACTTAATTAAAGGGGATAAAATGAAAGGAAGTGATTTCAGTGATGTCACACATTCTCATTGTCATGTTCTTGATTACAAGGGCATGTACAACATGAAGACTGGCAGAGCTGTTTGGATGTAGGGCACAATGACAGTAGGTTGCAAGAGAAAGAAGGACAAGGGGAAGGGAGCATGTGTCTGGATTTTTCCACTAGCACAGAGCTCTAACACTCTCCCTGTAACCTCTATGCCTTTTCCTAATTTTCAAGGGGGTCTCTACTGTTCTATCACACTACTTTAACAATAGCAACAACATTTTCTATTACTTGAGTTGGAAGAGAAGAATCGCTACTTACCCACTGGCCACTAGGGAAGGCTCTCATGGTAGAATCAGAATTTGTACCTGCTCTCACCTGCAGTTTGATTCAAAGCAAGCTGCTATAACCTATACACTACCAAAGATTGAATCATGCTCATCAATTAAGTTACTCTGAAGCACTGAGTATTTGAAATGTCCTTTGCCCTGGCCAGAAAGGTATTAATTTTTGTGAAATGGCCTCCAAGCGTTCCATAGGGTACAGTACTTCTTTCATTAGGAGAAGCATTTCCCAAAAATGTGCTCTTTGAAAACTGATTCTCTGTGCATTGAGGGCTAAATGATAAAGTAGAGAAAGCTGAATGAAATAAGCTTTTTTAGTGTTTAATGTTTTAGCTAGCATTTTAATTTTAGACACATGATAAGCATTTTCAAATATGATGAGTGTCTCATGAGATAGGATATATTTTATAATGTACACTTTGGATAAAACTAGAGAGTCAATGTACTAGAGCCTTAAAAACACATTTCCTACTATATTATGGTCTTTGAATTCCCACTCTTTCTGGGGTTGGAAATGCTACTCTTCTTTCTTACTTTTATCTAAAGTTCACATGGTTAAAAATGCAGTTTTTGACACAAATAATTTGAATAATGTAACACTAGACACTTGCTGGGCTGGGATTTAGCTCAGTTGGTAGAGCACTGCACTGCAGTCTCTGAGGACCCGAGTTCAATTCCCAACACTGCAAAAATGGGAGAAGGGCCTGGCAATCCACTCCCAAGGCAATCCCAAAACAGTCAGCCATTGAAAACCCTATGAGGGTCGCTATGAGTCAGATACTGACTTGATGGCACCTAACAACAACAACAGACACTTGCTATTTTTTCTGACAACCTAGCTTTTGTATCCCCTTACTGACTTTAGGGTTTAGCTCAGTTGGCAGAGTGCTGCTCTGCACTCTCTGAGGTCGATCCCTAGCATCTCAAAGAAAGGGAGAAGCATGTGACAATCCACTCCCAAAGCAATCCCAAAACAGTCCGCCAGGAAAACCCTATTAGAGTGACTACAAGTCAGACCTGACTTGATGGCACCTAACAACAATAATCCTTTGCGTGGCTATGAGTGAGAGGCCAGGAACTTGCCCTGTCCCACGGCATCCGAGTATGAGCATATGACTTCAGTTTAGTTTGGTATGTCTAACAGGAAAGATGAATCTCCAGTGTGGGACACAAGAAGCAAGCTGTTGAGACTGGAATTAGGCAGCAGTAGCAGTGGTGATCCTGTAAACATAAGCAGTAGTGACCATGTGTTACTGATCTCTGATTGCTGCTGTTTCTAAGCCAGTCCATGCTGAATCTTGTGTGTATATCCTTTTAATAAATACCCTTTTTATTCAGACATCAGGATTGACTTCCTGGGATACAAGCAAAAACTACCTGGACAAAGATTCACACTTGGTTTAGGTACTTGAAGTCTGCTCTAGACAAATACAGCAGAAATATATACCATTTTCCTCAATACTCATCTTGTTTGAAGAGGATGAGTGTATCCATCTGAACCCTCTTAGCAGGAGTGTTTAGGAAGAGGGTATCATTTGGAGCTTACTGCTTATTCATTCTTTCTCTGAGTCTTGACACTCAACTAGAAGAGGTGAATGATTCCCATGGGATCTTCAAATTCTCGGTTTAGTAAGTGTAATGGTTTGAATATAAAGTGTACCCTGAGGGACATGTGTTTGAGTGCTTGGTCCACACATAGTTGTGCTATTCTTGGTGGCTATGGAACTTTGGGAGGAGGGACCTAGCTGGAGGGAGTAGGGCACGGGGGACCACCTTCAGTGGTTCCCTGTCCCAGTTCCCACAGGCCTAGCTGCTTTCTGATGCCATGATGTGAGTCCAGTGACAAAGGCTCTGCTGCATGCTCTACTGCGGTGCTTTCCTTGCCTATATGGACTTGATAGGGGATGGCAGGCAGGGAGAAAGGAAATAAAAAGGGTTTTCTGCAGCCATGTACTTTCTAGGCACCTTTTGCCACATGCATATTGATGTGAGCTTCCTCTGAGACAAAATGGTCTGTACCCTTTGTAAACAGCATGGTTGCTAAGAGATAATACCCCTTTCTCCCATAGCCAGGTCTGTAACTGATAGCACCTTTACAAAAGCTCTGATCTGTAACCAGAACTCTGTTTACATATGAAGGCCATAGGTTTCTCCATGTCTGGGCTAGGGAAGAGAATTTCCTTTGAGGTCGGACACCTCCTGTGACAAACAGAAATACAGAAAGACCCGTGTTTTACAGCCTGATATGCCTGCCTGTGGGGAGTCTGATACACTTGAGGAAAATCAGAGGGGAGGAATATCTATCCCCTTAATGAGATGTTGTTGTTAAGAACCATTATGTAATATTTTTCTATATGTCCTTGGGTTCATATAGAAAAATATTACTAAGTAAAAGGTAGAGAAGACTTAGATGGGAAACTTAGATGGGAAGGGTGTGGGGGGGGGAAGCATAGGGGAGGGTAAGGGGTAACCTATATGAATAATGTTTATCAAAATGCATATATGGAAATGTCACAATGAAAAGCATGTCAAAATGAATCACATTAAGGTGTACATTAAAAATTTCCAATAATAAAAAAAAAAAGAACCATTGTGTGGGGTCAACTTAAGTGGGGACTTGGGTCCAACTCACCAAAGCAACCTTCAAAGGGTTTTCAGTGGCGGATTGTTTTGGGGGTGGATTGCCATGTCCTTCTCCTGTTTTTGTGGTGCAGGGGATCGAACTCAAGGCCTAAGAGAGTGTGGAGCAACACTCTGCCAACTGAGCTAAACCCCAGCTGGGTGTGGCCCTGTGTCAGGTTGCTATGAGTCAGAAACGACTCAAGGGCACCTAACAACACAAAACCTATACTCCCTTAAACTGTTTTGTGATATTTGTCACAGTAACAAGAAAAGTAACTAACACAGTAAAAAAATCTATAAATAAGAAAAAGATACTTAGGTTATGTTCAATATACAGATAATGGGCACTCATGTTCGGGGCAGAGGCAGCAGAGCACTGTGACCTGAGCCAGGATCCCTGAATTGTTAAGTCTCTCTCTTCATTACCTTAGTCCATTTACTTCTCCAGGTAAGGAGGAAGGATGTGATAATGAATTTACTGTTCCAAAAACTTTGGGATTTTTATAACCAAATAGAATAGGTCACGAGCATAGTTGATCTTTAGCAAAACTAAAGCTCAGTTTATGGAAAATGAAATTAAATGTATAAATTAAAAATTAAAGGTGGTACAGACTTTCATTACTAAAATAAGAAGTAGACCAAGTAATGGTTTTTCAAACTGAATCCAGCTGTTCCCTAAACTTCTAGGGTTATGCATTAGGGGCAGCTTGGTGGTGGTGAAGGTTGGATTTTTGGGAAGTTTCAAGTCTACTCCTACAACTGCAACTGGGGACACTTTTTTTATGTGATGTGGATACAATGGCTCCTCATAAAGCCTTATTTGTACAGAAATTAGACCAGTGAATACAGTGATTACTAAGAGTCATTCTGTGTGTTTTAGTGTCATAAGTTGTGATGATTAACCTTGATTATAAACTAGATTGGACTGAAAGTACCTAGAATATAAGTAAAGCATACTTTTGGGTATTCCTTGAGGTCATTTCTAGAGAGGATCAACTAAGCAGGGAAGACTTGCTCTGAATGTAGGTAGCACTATCCCATATGCTCAGTGCCTGGATGGAATAAAAGGAGAAAAATGAGTCACCTTATACACGTAGGTATTTTCTCTCTCTACTTCCTGATACCATGATGTGAGCAGCATCATTCCATGAGGCCCTGCCTACCATAATGGACTGAAACCTCTGAAACCATGAGCCAAAATAAATCCTTCCTCCTTTAAGTTATTTTGCTCAGGTATTTTTTTTTTACAGTGATGGAAAAAGTGACTAACAAAAGGCATCTTCAATGATATTCCTAAACTATTATTTTTTTTTGGGGGGGGGGATATTGGATTGAATCCAGGGACTTGCTCATGCTAGGCAATCATTAAACTATCAATTCCTTCCACTCTTTCTATCATGCCTTCTGTTCTCTTTGCTCACACATGGACAAATAATAGTCTCAGAAATTCCAAGACATATCTCCACCATTTTTACATCTCTCTTGAGCATGGAGCTTTAGATCCCGCTGTTTCTAAGTGTGTCGCTGTTGTTAGGTGCCATCGAGTCCGTGTCTGACTCATACCAACCCTATGTACAACAGGTGAAACACTATTGTCAGTGCTTCTCTGCTGTTCATAGGGTTTTTCAATGGTAGATTGATTTTTGGGAGTGGGTTTCTGGGTCCTTCTCTCAAGCCTACATCACCTGGTGTTCCCAGGCAGTCTCCCATCCAAGTACTAACCAGGCCCAACCCTGCTTAGCTTCCGAGATCTGATGGGATCGGATGCCACAAGACTACAGTTGCAGGCTTTCCAAGTATACTCTATAGATTAAAAGGTAATTTCAAAAGGTGCATGTAAATTCATTATTAAGCAATACTTATTAAGTATATTCAAGTGCTTGGTGATAAGTTAGTGTTTTCCAAAGCTTGGAACAGGAGGGCTCACACCTGTAAGACACTGACATGAGATTGCCAGCCATTCTTCCTTAACCTGCTGTCATCAAATCCCTCCCCTCCTCTCTCCATATCTGCCCCTCTGCCTCCCTGAACCACCACCAAATACGAAGAGCTGCATAGTGAAGGAAGAAAAGGAGAGAAGCCAAAATAATACAAAGATACTTAAATAAAAAAAGCCTCACTTAAAAATTTTCAGAGATCAACAACCGGGCGTGGTGGTGCATGCCTGTAATCCCAGCAGCTCGGGAGGCAGAGGCAGGAGGATTGCAAGTTCGAGACTAGAGGCAGTCTGCGTAATTTAGCGAGACCCGGTCTCAAAAAGTTAAAAAATTGGCTGAGGGTGCAGGTCAGTGGTTCAGCACTTGCAGAGCATGCAAGTGCAAGGCCTTGGATTCAACCCCCAGTACTGCAAAATAAATAAATAAATAAACAAAGAAATAAAATTAAAAAATAAAAATTTCAGAGATCAACTCTCCCATAAAATTCTGATTTATTGAAAGTACACCTCTTGGCTACACATATTCTAGGCTTTGCTTCATGGTCACGTTCAGCTAGTAGCCTGCCTTGACTTCCCAGGACATACTTTACCTATGTGCACCCCTAACACTGATACAAATCCCTCTGACAGGATCTCTCTTGCTGATTAGCATACAGTCACATAGGGTATAAGCTCTCTGAGGGCAGGGATCATGCTGCTTAGGATTTCCACATCATATGACACAGGGTCACCAAGTACCTGTACTATAGGGAGTGCTTTATGTATATTTGTACCTTGATGTTAGTCACTGTGTGGTGGTGCACAGCCTTTGCACAAATGTGTGAGGCAACAAGATTCTCTACTCTGTTCTCTGACATTCCAAAAAAAGGAAACAATAAAAGCATATACTCATAGAGCTCTGGGGCTGGGATTTAGCTCAGTTGGTAGAGCACTGCACTGCAGTCTCTGGGGTCCCAAGTTCAATTCCCAGCACTGCAAAAATGGGAGAAGGGCATGGCAATCCACTCCCAAGGCAATCCTGAAATAGCCTTTGAAAACCCTATGAGTGTTGCTATGAGTCAGATACCAACACGACGGCACCTAACAATAACAACAACGTATAGCTCTGGGGCTCATTAGCTTTTGCCCAGGCCTCTCATGTTTAAAAGGAGCCACCCAAGTTTTGATGGAGGTAAATGACTTGATAGGCTCACACACAGGACAGCAGCACCGGGACTTCAGACTTAGCTATATAAAACATACTTCTTTTTCCCTCTGCTAAAGCCTATTGAGAATTTGGCCTAGGTTCTTTCAAAAGTACTTCACAGGTAGTATTAAGTGGTACTCTGGGTAAGGGCAGGGTGGCTGAGCATCATTAGCTAAGTCTTGCTGCATAAGGCTAAGTTTAATATTTTAATGTAATATATAATGTTGTTGTTGTTGTTAGGTGCCGTCAAGTCGGTGTCCTACTCATAGCAACCCTGCGTACAATAGGCAAAACGCTATTGTCAGTGCTTCTCTGCTGTTCATAGGGTTTTCAATGGCAGATTGATTTTTGGGAGTGGGTTGCCAGGTCCTCCTCCCAAGCCTGCAGTATCTGGTGTTCTCTGGTGGTCTCCCATCCAGGTACTAACAAGGCCCAACCCTGCTTAGCTTCTGAGATCTGACAGGATCGGAAGCCACAGTGCTACAACTGCAGGCATAATATGTAATACACATATATGATTCAATATGTATTTTTTTTTTTTTGCGGTACTTGGTGTTGAACCCATGGCTTTGTGCTTGCATGTTTGGCAATTGCTGTGCCACTGAGCTTCACCTCTAGCCCATTTTTTTTCACTTTTTGAGACAGGGTCTCACTAAATTACGCAGACTGCCTCTGTTTTTGAATTTTCGATCCTCCTGCTTCTGCCTCCTGAGTTGCTGGGATTACAGATGTGTGCCACCATGCCCAGCTCAATATGTATTTTATTAAGACCCATTGAGATTCTGTGTACTACATAATGAAACACTACCTAACTCTGTGCCACACACACAATCTTTTTTTATATTTGAGCCCATTATTGCAGCCACTGTGTTTTTTTCTCATTTTAAGTTGTGCCACATCAGCAAATGGAAGTCCCAGGGGCTCTACTCCATTCTTATCATTAAGGCTGACTCTACTTTGAGGAGGCATCTCTCCCCTGTTGTCTCTTGAATGTCTTCCACCCTGGGGGTGCTCATTTTCTGGCACTATATTTGACGGTACTTCTCTGCTATTCATAAGGTTTTTAGTGGCTAATTGTTTGGGATTGGGCTGCCAGGTCCTTCTCCCTAGTCTGTCTTAGTCTGGAAGCTCAGCTGAAACCTGTCCACCATAGGTGATCCCACTGGTATCCGGAGTACTGGTGGCATAGTCTTCACTGTTACAGCAACACATAGGCCCCCAAAATACAACAAGCTGACAGACATGTGGGAGATAATCTATCTATCTATGAATCAATCTCTCTCTCCATTATATATATATATATACATATATATGTATATGTATATATGTATACATATATGTGTATATATATACACATATATACATATATATGTGTATATATATGTGTGTGTGTATATATGTACACATATATATGTGTATATATACACGTATATATACATATATACATATATGTATACATATATACATATATACATATATGTATACATATATACGTATATATACATATATACACACATATATGTATACACATATATACACATATATACATATATGTATACATATATACATATATATACATATATGTATACATATATACGTATATATACATATATATACACACACATATATATATATCTCCATCCCAAGCCTTTAAAAATGTTGTTATCGTCTGTTGAGAAATTTACAGTGGAACAGAAAACATGAA
>VMDO01007894.1:0-18589 GCA_007922755.1 Pedetes capensis
CAGATTGCAGAAGCTGATAGAAGTCTTCCCTTTCTTCATTTGTGGCCTTAGTGGTGGGTGCATAAATTTGAATAATAGTCATATTAACTGGCCTTCCTTGTAGGCGTATGGATATTATTCTATCACTGACAACATTGTATTTCATGACAGATCTTGAAATGTCTTTTTTGATGATGAATGCAGCCCCATTTCTCTTTAGCGTCTTACATATTTCGGACATATAGTCAGGAGAGAACAATCCCTGGAGAAGGACATCATGTTTGGAAGAGTGGCAGGTCAACGCAAAAGAGGAAAACCCTCTACCAGATGGGTTGACACAGTGTCTGCAAAAATTGACTTAAACATAAATAAGATCGTTTGCCTGACGCAGAATCGGCAAGTGTTTCCATCTGCTGTACATAGGGTTGCTATGAGTCGGACTCGACTCGACAGCACCTAACAACAACAACAACAACAATTATATTTTATTTTATTATATATTATATTTTGGTTTTTGTGCATACAGGTTTTTATGTTAAGGCATATTTTCATTCTTTGGGGTAAAATACTTAAGAGTGGGATTGGTAGGTCATATGGTTAAGGAATATTTAAGTTTACTATTAATTACCAACTGTGACATATTGCATTTCCAACAGCAATTTAGGAGAGTTCTAGTTGCTTTAATTAGTCATCAGCACTTGTTATTGTAATATTTTTGTTTTATGTTTACAAGATGGGGCTCTTGCTATGTTGTCCAGGCTGGCCTTGATCTCCTGAGCTACAGGAATCCTCCTGCCTTGGCCTTCCAAGTAGGTGGGACTATAGACATGCATCACTGCACATGGCTTAAGTTTTTATTTTATATTGTCTTGTGTTTTAGCTATTGTAATTGGTGTATAGTGTGACCTGAATTTCCATTTCCCTAATTACTAATAGGGGCTGGGATTTAGCTCAGTTGGTAGAGCGCTGCGCTGCAGTCTCTGAGATCCAGAGCTCAATTCCCAACACCTCAAAAATGGGAGAAGGACCTGGCAATCCACTCCCAAGGCAATCCCGAAACAGCCGTTGAAAACCCTATGAAGGTCGCTATGGGTCGGCTGGGCTGGGATTTAGCTCAGTGGGTAGAGCGCTGTGCTGCAGTCTCTGAGGTCCCGAGTTCAATTCCCAGCACCGCAAAAATGGGAGAAGGACCTGGCAATCCACTCCCAAGGCAATCCTGAAACAGTCAGCCATTGAAAACCCTATGAGGGTCGCTATGAGTCGGATACCGACTCAACGGCACCTAACAACAACAACGAGTCGGATACCGACACGATGGCACCTAACAACAACAACAATTACTAATAATGAAGAGTATCTTTCTATGCATTTATTTGTTGTCTATCCTTGATGAATGGGAGAAAGACGTGGCAACCCATTCCCGAAGTAATCTGGAAATAATCAGCCATTGAAAACCCTATGAGGGTAGCTATGTGTTGGACTCACTTGACAGCACCTAACAACAATAACAGCAGCAATCTTTGATGAAGTGTTTGTTCGCATCTTTTGCTTCTTTAAAAAATTAGTTTTTCTTACAAAGGTTTGAGAATCATTTCTCTCTTTACACGTACACACATGCATGCAACATGCATACTTTAGATATAAGTCATTTTCCACTATGTGATTTGTGAGTGCAGTATTTTCTTCTAATCTTTGGCTTGTCTTCATTCTCTTAAAAGAATCTTTCAAAGAGTAGAAGTTCTTGATTAGGATGAAGTTTAAATCTACAATCCTTTTTTCTTTTAAGGGATGATGAATTTGTTGTTGTATCTAAGGAATTTTTACCTAATGAAAGATCACAAAGTTTTCTCCATCTTTCCTCTAGATTTTATACTTTTAATTTTTCCACTTAGGACTATGATCCATTTTGAGTTAGTTTTTTGTATGATGGTGGATATGAGTCAATGTTCAGTTTTGTGCATGTGGGTCTACCAGTTGTTCAAACATCATTTGTTGAATACACTTTTTTCCATTAAATTTCCTTTGTGTCTTCATCAAAAAAACATTTCTTCTTTTCCAGTTAATGTGTTCTTATTTCTTTTGTTGTGTTATTGCCCAGGCTAAGACTTCCAACATGATGTATCGGAGTGGTAAGATTAGATAACTTTTTTTTTCCCATTCCTGGGGGTTGAACCCGAGCCTTGCACATGCTAGGCAAGTGCTCTACCACTAAGCTGTACCCTCTAGCCCTTTTTTATTTTTTATTTTGAGATAGGGTCTCAAGAAGTTATACAGACTGCCTCTGGGGTCAAACTTGCAATCCTCCTGTCTCAGCTTCCTGAGTCACTGGGATTGTAGGTGAATACCACAGCACCCATCTGAGATTAGGCATAGCACCCATCTGAGATTAGGCATCTTTGCCTTGCTTGGGATCCAGGAAGGTGGGAGTGATCCTATCAAAAAATTTATTTTGGGTGGCGATTGACACTATAATTCCAAGGAATAATTTAAGCCTTCTGGCATTTTATATAAAGTGCATACAGGCAAATAGAGATATTAAAGATAAATATTAACATAAAAACTTACATAATGTTAATTGGGATGATAAGAGGTAAGTGGTCAGAAAGATTGCTCTATGGCAATAGTTTATGTATATATGTATGCCTGTATTTATTTATTGATTGATTGTTTGGTTGATTGATTTTAATACTTGGGGGTTAAACTCAGGGCCTTGCACATGCTTTGCAAGTGCTCTACCACTGGCCTGCACACTTAGCTCATATTTTATTTTTTATTTTAGAGTCAGGATCTGACTAAGTTATGTACGCTCTCTGGCTTCAAACTCAAGATCCTCTTGTCTCTACCTCCTGAGTTGAGGGGATTATAGGTGTGTACCACCATTCCTGGCTCTACTGTAATAGTTTAGGGGGTGATTTGGGGATAAACTAGGTTGATGACAGAAGTGGGAAGGAAGGGTCAGTAGAAGAAATTTCCAAGGGAAAATTGACAGGTTATTTGACTTGGGTGGGGAACGAGGAGAAAGATAGGAAGGAGTCAAAAACTAGTAAGGTTTTGAACCTGGATTATTATATTATTATTATATTTTGAACCTGGAAGATGCTATTAGTGGAAAAAAAAGGTGAGGGGGAATCAGAAGAGGAATTCTTAGAGGGAAGGAGATGACTTCAGATTTGGGAATGTTAAACTTACTATGAAAGTGGGACAATCTAGTTGGTAACTTGACTTTAGAGATCATAACATTTGTGGTTTATCAGTTCAGAAGTGATGGTTGAACTTCTGAGGGAGAAGGGAATGAGAATACCAAGGGAAGGACTGCAGAGAAGAGCAAGAAGGTTTGATTTAAACTTTAGGGAATGCCTACTTTTAATAAAGTAGCAAAAAAGATGAATGTAGTGGCATATGCCTGTAATCCCAGCAATTGGGAGGCTGAGGCAGGAAGATCCACATAAGTTTCAGGCCAGCCTGGGCTACATAGAGAATTCCAGGCTAGCTTGTGGTACACATTGAGACACTGTCTCAGAAGAGAAAAGAAAAAAGAAAAGAAGAGAAAAGAAAGAAGCAAAACAGAGAAAAAATGACCTGTTAGAGCCACAGGAGAACCAGTGTTCATTTCTCATTATTTCACTTATTTCATTCTTTCATTTTCTTATTAATTCACTCAAGGAATCCAGGATTGTGTAATACTAAAGCAGCCTAAGAAAGTGAGGTGGCTTGCAGAGGTGTTACAGAAAAGTTCAGAATGAGGACTATGGAAAAAGCCAGTAGATTTTGAAATTAGATTTCTTTTTTCTTTTTCTTTTTTTTTTTTTTTTTTTTTTTTTTTTTTTTTTTTTTTTTTTTTTTTTTTTTTTTTTTTTTTTTTTTTTGTGGTGCTCAGGGCCTCACGCTTGCATGCTTTGCAAGTGCTGGACCACTGAGCTGGACCCTCAGCCCATTTTTTGTACTTTTTGAGACAGGGTCTTGCTAAGTTATGCAGACTGCCTCTGGTCTCCAACTTGGGATCCTCCTACCTCCACCTTCTGAGCCGCAGGGGTTACAGGCTGCACCACCACGCCCGACAAAATTAGATTTTTTTAGAAAGTGAATGTTCCATGAAATAAAGTTATGGTGCTGGGATAAGGGAATAGTACCATGTTTTAGAGAGACTGATAATAAGCAAGGAGAACCACTTGTAAACTATTAATTACAGAGACATTTCATAGTGGAAGGTTGAAAAGACTTAGGAGTTAATAAGTTCAAGGTGATCTTTGCTGTTGCAGTTGTTTTTAAGAATGTAGAATATATATTTGTAGTTGTCTTTAAAAGGCAAAGAGTTCATGAAGAGGGAATGTTTGAAAGGCAACAATAACAATATAACCATTTATATAGCAATTACTGTATGCCAGACATTGTTATTAACACTTTTTATGTATTAACTCTTGAGCCTGCAGCTGTAGCCTTGTGGCATCTGATCCCCTCAGATCTCAGAAGCTAAGCAGGGTCGGGCCTGGTTAGTACTTGGATGGGAGACCTCCTGGGAACACCAGAAGCTGTAGGCTTGGGAGAAGGACCTGGCAACCTCCTCCCCAAAATCAATCTGCCATTGAAAATCCTATGAACAGCAGAGAAGCACTGACAATAGTGTCTCCCCTGTTGTACAGAGGGTCGCTATGAGTCGGATACTGACTTGACGGCACCTAACAACATAACAACATGTATTAACTCATCTTAATCTTCACATTAACCTATAAAATACTATAGTTATAATTTGGAATTATTGACATGTGGAGTATACCAAAGAATTGAGGTAACTGGGCTGTTGATTTACCAGTACACATATAGTTTCTTTTTCTTTTTTCTTTTCCTCTTTCTTTTCCTTTTCCTTTTGAGGTAGGGTCTCACTATATAGCCCAAGCTGGTCTGGACAAATAGTTTGTTAATTACAAATAATTGCCATACAGAGTAATGGGAACTAGAAATGTGGACAATTTTTCCTGATTAAACTGTTTGGCTATCTTAGTGTAGTACAGTTTGACTTCTAATGTTTGGGTTACTTTTGGCTACACTTTTTTTTTTCTCTCTTTTTTTTTTTTTTTTTTTGCAGTGCTAGGGATTAAACCTAGCATGCTAGTTTTGTGCTCTACCACTCACCTATACCCTGAATCCTACTTTTGGCTTTAATCACCAGAAATGGGACCACTGTCTGTTCATTAGAAACTGAGGACACCCTCCCCCATTCATAGGGGTCGAACCCAGGGCCTTACACATACTTTGCAAGTACTCTACTACTGGGCTGCACCTCCAGTCCATTAAATTTTTTTTTTCTTTTTTTAGACAGGGTCTTGCTGAGTTTCAAATGTTGCCTCTGGCCTTGAACTTGTGATCCTCCTGCCCCAGCCTCCTTAGTTGCTGGGATTACAGGTGTTACATCACCATGCCCGGCTTTGAAACTGAGATTTTGTTCACAGTTTTTTCACTTGAGTCATTGAAAATGAATTTTACCTTTTCCCAAAAGAGTTTTGTATTAAGAAACTAATATTTTAATGTGTTACTTTAAAAAAAATAAAACATTTTTTATGGATGCATTTTGAAACATTTATAGATACAAAAAAATACAAGTGGTATTTTCTTCATAATAATTTGGGTGTAGGAAGCCGGGCATGGTGGTACACGCCTGTAATCTCAGCGACTTGGGAGGCAGAGACAGGAGGATCGAAGTTTGAGACCAGAGGCAGTATGTGTAACTTAGTGAGATCCTGTCTCAAAAAAAAAAAAAAAAAAAAAGGGCTGAGGGTGCAGCTCAGTGGTCCAGCACTTGCAAAGCATACAAGCATGAGGCCCTGAGTTCAAACCCCAATACCACCCCGAAAAAAAAAAATTGCGTGTAGGGAAGGGAGTAGAGGATGGGGATATAAATGGCAGAAGATTGATAATGATTTGACAACTTGAAGTTGAATACATAGAAATTCATATTTTTTAGCTGGGCACGGTGGTGCACGCCTGTAATCCCAGCAATTTGGGAGGCAGAGGCAGGAGGATTGCAAGTTTGAGACCAGAGGCATTCTGTGTAAGTTAGTGAGACCCTGTCTCAAAAAGTAAAAAAATGGGCTGGGCGTGCAGCTTAGTGGTCTAGCACTTACTTGCAAAGCATGCAAGCATGAAACCTGGGGTTCAACCCCTAGTACCATACACCCAAAAAAATAATTCATATTTTTTACTTTTAAAATTTTTACTTCTTTCTTTCTTTATTTTTGGGACAGGACCTTGCTGTGTAGCCCAGGCTGTTCAAGAACTCACTATGTAGACGATGTTGGCATCAAAGTGATATCAATCCTTTTGCCATTGCCTCCCACTTGTAAGGATTACAGGTGTGGGGCACCATGGCTGGCTCAGAATTCATGTTATTCGTGTATGTTGGAAGTTCTCTAGTTTGAGGGTTTTTTTTTTTTTCTCTTGCCCCCAGTACTGGAAGGTTGAACCCAGGGCCTTGTGCATGGTAGGAAGATGCTCCACCACTGAGCTGTACCACCACACCTCCTTTAAAAAATTTCTTTATTTTGGGCGAGTGTCTTGCTAAACTATGCAGGCTGCCTCTGGCTTGGAACTCAGGATCCTCCTGCCTCAGCCTTCTAAGTTGCTAGGATTATAGGCATGTGCCAAAATGCCCAACTGAGCTCTACTTTTCATGGAAATGGTATTAAGTCTTATTCCATTGTATTTTATCCTCATATCTATACTTTTTGTCTTTATCTTTTTCTTTTCCCTTATTTCCTCTAAGTTTGAGATTGCCACTATCATCTGGCATAGTTATATACTAACTTAATGATATTAACATGATTCTGTGTTGAATCAGTAACACAGCATACTGTGCAAGAGAGTTATTTTAAACTTTTTTAAAGATATCAATTCATTTACAACTTAAAAAATAATGTAAAGCTTGCAGAAAAGTTGTAAGAAATAGTACAAAGAATTCTCATAGTTTTTAGCAAGATTCACCTATTGTTAACATTTTACTATAGTTGCTTTACCATGTGTTCTTTATCTTTTTACCTGTACACACAGACACGCACAGAAGGTACCAAAAATGTATATTCATTTTAAGAAAGGAAAATACTATATTAAAATTGTAATAGCATATACCAATAACAAGAGGTGAATAAAAATCACATCTGACTTCTGCAATTACAAGAGGTGCTCAAAGTGGTTACCATCAGGGTCTATAGATGCATAGATAACATCTCTTTAAATATGTATACATTATTTTGGCACCACCATTCTGAATCATTTAAGAGTAAGTTGCAGGCATTATGCTCTTTTATACTGAAGTACTTCAGTATTTAAAAAGTTCTTTTCAAAAAACAGGTTGATAGAGCCATATATGTGAATAATTTACTTTCTCATATACCTTTAGTAGATGGCATTGGAGAATATATTATTTGGTGCTAGACCTAGAACTAAACATTTTATTTTATTTTTATTTTTATTATTTCTTTTATGGTACTGGGGGGGCCTGAAACTGGGGCTTTATACATATTTTACAAGTGCTCTACAACTGAGCTATACCCTCAGCCCTCTTTTCTATTTTTTATCTTGATACAGGTCTCGCTAAGTCAACATAGGGTACCTCTGGCCTCAAACTTGTCTTGCCTTCACCTACCAAGTTGCTATGATTACAGGCAAGTGCCAATGCACCTAGCTAAACATTTCATTTTAAGTGAAATGTTTTTGTCATTATTATTTCCCCCAGACCATTTTTATTGCCTCTCTTGCCTTTGTTCTTTTTGGCTCTTGCTTCTAGTTTCTGACACACCTAGAATATGTGATAACTTACTGCTTTCCCCTTCATAATGCTGCCATTCAGAGTCTGAGAATCCTTTTTCTGTTACTGTCTTTTCTTCCTTTGCTCCTTGTACTCTGGTGTGTGTCATAGGGCAGACTAAGTTTCAGTAAGCTCCTAATGTGGAACTGGAACTGCCACCTGCCAGCCAAGTTCTTTTGTCTGTAAGCAAAGTGGAGCCTTGGTACTTGTCATTCCTTTGCAGCAGTTGAGCTGAAGGAATGCTGCATGGCTTGTTGAAAGTTGCTTAGTGGCCTTGATTTGGGTGTGTTTGAGGGATGTATAGAGAAGTGAGGGTCTTGTAGTCTGTGTGAGAGATGTAGGTTCCTTCCTGGTGCCATGTTAATCATCAGGCAGTATTTATTGAGTGCCTCCTCATGATTATCTCTGTGAGAAGAGCATTTGGAATAATATAATAGAATAAATAATTTACAGAGTAATAGTCAAATAGTTCTAGCTCTGCAACTTACCAACTTTTGATTGGACAAGTTAATGTCTTTAAGCCTCAGTTTATTCTTCTATAAAATTAAACTATCAGTATCTACTTGGTTAGCTAGTGTGAAAATTAGAGAATGTACATAAGTCTGGGGATGTAGCTCAGTGGTAGAGCATTTGCCTAGGATGTAGAGGGCACTGATCCTCAACATTATGTAGAGGGTTTGATCTTCAGCATTATGAGTGTTTAGCATATGCCTGATACTAGTTTGTTTTGTTTTACATAGTCATATTCAGGATATATGACTGATACCATATGAAACAAATAGACAGTAATAAAAACATAGTGAATAGTATGACAGTATAGTGTATAATCAAATACTTTAATTGTGACATGTAGATTATGAAGATTATAAATAGTCTAGGAATTTGGAGATGAGAAAGAACAGTCTTGTGCAACCATTTAATTTTCCTGTGCCTCAATTTTTCCACTGGATATACTTTGGATAATGCTAGATGCTCTCCCAGAGAATGATTAAGATGTCGAAGCACTTAAAAAAAAATTAAATCAGAGTCTCTCCATGTAACATAGGCTAGCCTTGAATTTGAGATCTCCTGCGTCTACCTTTTGAGTGCTGAGATTACAGCCTTGTGCCACCACAGCCAGCCTTATTTTTGCTTTTCTAATTGTTACATATGGTGGAAAAGGGAGAAGCTTGAACAGCTGTTAGAAATTTAACACTTCACGTTCTTAGTTTTTTTCCTTATGTAGACATCACAGCTTATAGGAAATCTTAAAAGCTAAAGATTAGATGGTTTCCTTCTGGAGAAGGTGCTTACTTTGATATTACTTGCAGTTGCCTCTTGGACATTTTGATTAATTGAAGCCAAAAGTTGGTCAATGGATGGCTTCTGATTGTGAGCGCCTCTGATATAATCTGAGGATTAAGTGATTTTTAACCCATATTGTCTCTCTGATCCTCTGGCAAAAATCTATCAAACAAACAAGGCAGGAGAAGATATAGATCTCTTGGACTAAATATTAAGGACATGTGGTTTACTCACCATGAATGTTTTCTGGGATGGGACATCTTTACTTTAGAACAGAGTCCAGATTACTAACTAGTCCCTCCTACTTTTAGCAGTTTTTTCAAAACCATACATGGAAAACACCTTTTAAAAAGTGTTTCATGTACAACTGGGAATGGTGGTGCACACCTGTAATCCCAGCTCTTGGGATGTTGAGACAGAAGGATTGCCATGAGTTCAAAACCAGCCTGGGATGCATAGCTAGACCCTGTCTCAAATAAATAAATAAATAAATAAATAAATAAATAAATAAATAAAAATTTTAAAAAGGAGGAGGTGCTTTACTTACAGCATCCAAAAAGAACTTGAATTCTGAGTTTGGTGTTTGCTTACTTGGTGATTTTTTGTTTATTTGTTTTGTTTTGCTTTGCTTTTTGTTAGTCTGATTCTGGCAAGTTTGTATTTGGTTTTTGTTTCTATCCAGATAAACTTTTTTCTCCTTCAAGAAAGTTTCAGAGAGATTTCCCATGAAAGTAAAGCTGCTGACACTTTTTTTTCCCCTTTAGTTGGAGTATTTCTCCTTTTTGTTCTTGTTAGCTTTCTTTTCTCTTCTTTTTCCTTTTTTTTTTTTCTTTTGTGGGGGCATTGTTTGCCAAGGTTTCAAGTTTATAGTGAGAGGTGAGGCAACGTTGATCTTGGCAGAACAGTGCAAAGCCAGTAGAGTCATTAAGTGACGCAAGCTTTTGATTTTTTTTTTTTTTTTTCTTTCTGTTAAAGCTCTCTGGCACAGCTGGCTATTCTAGTCCCAGAAGAAAAGAGAAGAGACTTTCTGAGGATGTGGTGGAGACAATAGAAGAAATTTGGGGCACATTAAACAGAAGCAGCAAAAACAACATAAAACTTTCAGATAATTCAGACAAGCTTCTTAACTTTGTGGGATCTTTTCAACTGTTCAGAACTTGAGTTTTTGCTACAGAGGATGATGAGACGATGCAATAAAGAGCAAGGAGGGTTATGTTGGATTCTTGCTTATCTGTCTCTCTCTCCTTCCAGCTGGAAAAAATCTTCAGACCATAAGAAACATTATAAACAAGACTGAAGAACATGTCTTACCCTGATCTTGGATGCTGTTGGAGTTGAAGATTACATCTATTTCACCAGGACTTTTGAAGGCAGTTTAAGAAAAGTAGAAGGAAATAATACTTAAGGACTTCTCTGCATTATTCCTACGCCATGTTACATTTTGAACACTGAACAAGTGAAGGACAACTCTGTCATCTGGATCTAAGAGGATACCTGAATCCCTTGAGCTTACATATATGATATTTGGAAGATTGTAAATAAACCACTAAATTTTGAATTCTCTTTGTTTTGAGGACTTCAGCAGTCAAAATTTCCCTGCCAAAAGGATACAAAACCTTCTCTGTAATTTCAGGCTAAATGTGAACAATAATGTCTTGGAAAAGAAATTATTTTTCAGGGGGTCGTGGTAGTGTCCAAGGGATGTTTGCACCTCGGAGCTCAACCTCCATAGCCCCTAGCAAAGGTCTCAGCAATGAGCCAGGACAAAATAGCTGCTTCCTCAACAGTGCCCTGCAGGTAAGGGTAATTTCTTTCTTTTTGGAAAACTTTGACTTTAGTGCTGATGCTGTATTTCTGATAACTCTTTTAAATATAATATTTGACACTGTTTGTTGGTCAATAACCTGAGATCATTTTTTAAATTTATCTATGTGATCTTAAGCAAATCTCTTCATCTCTTTGAATCTCAATTACCTCATTTGTAGTGGCAGGGATTAATAATGATAGTAGATATAATAGCTGTAGCTACTATTATTTACCTGCCTAAAGAGGGGTACATGGACAGATGTTCTTTCTACTTGTTTATCAATTTTTTTCCCTGAACAGTTTCTACTCTTTCCTTTTTTTCATTTTGAGACAAGATATCCTGTTAGCCTAATTGCTTTTCTCTAGTATAGAAAGCAAATTTCTTTCCACAAGTCAGAGATTTCCAGGTATGTTGTTCCTGTCTTATAATATTACGCTTTTAGCCCACATACTGAATGGAATCCAATCTTTGTCTACATCTTCATTTCCTTACTGTGATTCATGACTGGTTTCTTGTTAGATTAGCTTGAAAAAAAGCTAGTGGAAACTCAGTTCCCCTAAGGTGCTTTTCTACCCTAGATTTTTCCTTTTGCTGTTGTGTACAACCTTAAAGGTCTTAGAATCCTTAACCTTCCCATCTGTCTGTTTGCTCTGACTAGTCAGGCCCTTAGAGTGTTACATTCATCCCTCTTGGCCTAACTTTCAAGTAATTACTTTGTTCTCTTTTCTGCTTTCCACAGTAAAAGTAAATGAAATTTTCTACCTAAGATTTTTATATTTGATAAGATATTAGCTTGACTCAGATATAATGAGGAAAATAGGTTGCTATGAGAGAAGAAAAGACAGAGCAATATATTTGGTGTAAGAAACACTGGACTGAGAAATTAGGAGACCTGAATCCTAGTTTCAGTCCTTTTATAGATTAGCCTTGTGATCTTGTACAGGGAGTAGTGTCTAAGTTTCCTCATTCATAATACAAGAATCTTCTCAAGCCTGTCATTGTAATAAAAGTTTTATACTTTCTTATTTTTCAAGTTTTTATTTGAAAATATTTTAAAAATCCTATGCTATTAAACCTGTAGAGTTTAAATACTTTCATTACCACCACAAATTTCATACAGTAAGATAAAATTGGTTAGATTTTTCTCGCCAATGATACTAGATTTTTGAGTGACTTTTTATATTGATGTTACTTTTGTCATTTTGAAGAAGGCAAAATAAAGCATTGATGTAAATGTGTATGTTTACCTCTTTCCTGACTCTAGTTCTGCTTTTATAATTGTTTTTTTCTATTTATTCAACTTACATTATCAGTTAAAACAATGTTTATTACTTTCCATTCTAAGTATTTACATTCATGTGTAGTAGCATATACAATGCATAATACACACACACACACACACACACACACACACACACACACATTTCTATATCCATACTTAAAGGTTTGAGGCAATGATGTGATGGTTTTGGATTCCCTAATCATATCACAAGTTCAAAATAATAGTTGCTGTGAGCTAATATTCTAATTTTTTATATGAAATTTATGTTCACAAATGTATTAAACCTATTATATTTATTATAAAAGATTATTTACTTGAGAGCATAGTATGTTTCAAAACACTTAGAATATGTATCTTGAGACATATAAATAAGAGATACTTTATAGATGTGGTGTGATCTGGGACTCCAGAAGTAGTGTTTTTTCATGTATTATTCCCACAAATATTTTCCTAGCAAAGGAAACTTCGTAAAGCATTATGCTATACATTGTTTGTTTCTTCTTAACTAAAGTTCATAATATATTCTTATTTTCTTGGTTTTTACCTAATGTCTTGCTCTGTTCCAGGATCCCTTCCAGATTACCATGTTTACATTTCTTTGTCATGCCTCCTTAGGCTTCTTTTGGCTGTAACAAACAGTTCCTCAGAATTTCCTTGCTTTTGATAGTTTTTAAAAAATCTATTATTTATTTATTTATTCTGTCAGCATTGGAGGGTTGAACCCAGGACCTTATACGTGTTAAGCAAGTACTCTATCACTGAGCTGCATCTCCAGCTCTTTATTTTATTTTTTATTTTGAGACAGGGTCTTGCTAAATTGTACAGACTGCTTCTGGCCTCAAACTTGCCTTAGTCTCCCAAGTAGCTGGAATTATAGGTGTGTACCATAGCACCCATACAACCTTGACAGTTTTGAATAGTAGTTAGGTATTTTGTAAATTGCTCTGTATTGGAATTTGTCTGATGTTTTTTGTGGTGATTAGACTAGGGTTATGGATTTTGAGGAGGAAGACCATAAAAATAAAATGTCGTTTTAAAGAAAAATTTAAATTTAAATTTTTAATTTTTTTTCAGTACTTGGGGGTTGAACACAGGGTCTCACACATACTTCTACAAGTGCTGTCCCACTGGGCTGTACTCCTAGCCTATTTTTATTTATTTTTTTATTTTGAGACAGGGTTTTGCTAAATTATACATACTGCCTCTGGCCTTGAACTTGGAATCCTCCTGCAGCCTCCTGAGTTGCTGGGATTACAGGCATGTGCCACTATGCCTGGCTAAAATGTCATTCTTATCACATCACATCAAGGATACATGTTATGAATATGACTTATCACTATTGGTATTACTATTTTTTAAATCCTATTTACTTAAAGAGGTCACATCTCTCTTAGAAGTTCAAAAATCATGAATTCTATCAAAGACAAATTTCCACACTACAGTTCAAGCTTCTAATACAAGTTTAAAAATATTCTTCCTTTTCTTATATGGACCATTAAAAAAATCCTTACCCTGCAGCCTCCCCGCCCCCCACTTTCTTCAAGTCCTGAGCATCCATCCCAGGGTTTCATATGCACCAAGCAAAAGTTTCACCACTGACTGAGCCATACACCTAGTCCTACTCTGTAGCTTTGAATCCCTAAATATTTTTTTAGAGCTCACATTTGATATATGTTATTCCATATTTTTACTGTGTGACCTTCACTTCATGTTCAAAGTAATGTCTTTTACAGAATATGGCCATTTATCTCTCTTGTTGGATACCTTACCTTTTTTGAGATTTGTTTTAATACACTCGAATGAGCTTTTCTATTGGGAATAATGATTGTTTTTCTGCAATCATTACCTGTTTTCTTGAACTCTTGAATTTAAAATTAAATGTTGGCGATTTATAGAGTAATGAAGTACTTTTTTTTTTTGGAAGGTTTTGTGGCACTTGGACATCTTCCGACGTAGTTTTAGGCAGCTCACAACTCACAAGTGCATGGGAGATTCCTGCATCTTTTGTGCTCTCAAAGTAAGTACTTCAAATTTTTTTCTTCTCATTTTAGGTTGCCAAATTTCACTATTGAGAGAGTTTGGTTAATTACAGAGATTGGGAAGAATTTGTTACTGAATTATCTGCCTGAATTATCTGGTTTAGAGCGAAAATTGATGTGATTAGGTTTTGTTTGCTTCAAAATTTTACTATAGCTTACGTAATCTTTATCTTCTGAACATTTTTTCTTCTGAATCTCAGTTTCTATTTGATAAAATACAATCCTATTCAAGTACGCTTCTACTTTGAGTATTTACCTGAAAAGCTAATTCTAAATTTTCATTTTGAAAGAATAAACAACTATGTGTTCTTAATGGAATGAACTGTTTTTTCCTAAAACTAAGTTTAAAAAATTTCCATTTCTTAATGTTTCTCTATGACCACATTTAATAGATTCTTTATACCCGTTCTCTACTTCATGTATTGGTTAACTCCAAGCTTTCCATTTCTGAGTAAGAAATTGGGGATTTGTATAGGGATAAAGAAAACCATATATATATATATATATATATATATATATATATATATATATATTCGGAAGTGGTATAATGGATACATAATGGAAAAAGCCAATGCTGTATTACTCTGCATTCCATCATCATTTACTGATAAAGGGAGATAAAGAAAAAAAGAAAAAAAATGAAAAACTCTCCCAAAGAAAAAGGAGATGGATGATAGAAAAACTCTGTATCCTTGTTATCCTTGTATTAATGATAAACCAGATATGTGAACATGTATTCTTCTGCACAAGTATAAGCTCCTATTGTACTTTCAATGTTTTTGTTCTTTAATATTTACTTAAAAATAAATAAGCAAAATTATGAAAAAATAATTTGTAAAGATCACATAACTAAAAATCAAAAAAAAAAAAAATCCAAAAAGAAAAAAAAATTGCTAGGGAGATACTTGCTCAAGAGATGTTAATCATGGAGAGATCCCTGGTAGAAGAATCTCCTGAAACTGGAAACTTTCCCTGTACCAAGAAGGGATGATCGAACTTTCATGACCTCAGACATCATTTGGACTAGTCCACCTGTACTATCCTTCCTTCCTTCTTTCTTTCTTTCCTTCCTTCCTTCCTTCCTTTCTTTTTTTCAGTACTGGGGAGTTAAACCCAGGGCCTCATGCATGTTTTTTTCGAGTGCTCAACAATTAAGCCATACCCTCAGCCCTGTACTATAGTCTTTATTGACTCAGGAAGGACTCTGGAGAACTGGCTGCCACACTCTTACGTTTTATTTTCCAGAGTGATGTATGGTTACATTAATATAAATCAGTATCTTATAAGCTACAGAGATGAAAACCAGCTATCAGATTTTATGGAACACACTCTGATACACCCAAGTACAGAAAGCAAGTTGTTTTTTAATCTATTTGGCCTGAGGAAATATGTTGAAACACTTTCAGAAAAGAAGTTGCTCATAACCCAGGCACTATGGCATCGATCTGTAATCCAAGCAGCTTGGGAGCTGGATGCAGGAGGATCACAAGTTCAAGGCCAGAGGCAGCATGTGTAACTTAGTGAGACTCTGACTCAAAATAAAAAATGGGGTAGGGGTACAGCCCAGTGGTAGAGTACTTGCAAAGTATGTGTGAAGCTTTCAGCCCCTAAGTACTGAAAAGAAGGAGGAGGAGGAGGAGGATGATAAAAAAGGGGATTAGGGGATCAAAGGCTGTATTTTGAGACTTCAGAACTTTGGAGATGTGTTGGAATTCTGGTATTTTCCTGATTACATCACTGTCTAATCTAACCAAGAGATTTATTTTCCTTCTCTGCCTTTTTTCTTATATTGGAAGTATATTAAAGATTTGATTATTTTTCCCCTAAAGTGCTTCTCCTCTCCAGCCATACCACTGCATCCATCCCATCAGATATCAGAAGTTAAGCAGGGTCGGGCCTGGTTAGTCCTTGGATGGAAGACTGCCTGGGAACACCAGGTGCTGTAGGCTTGCAAGAATGACCAGGCAACCCATTCCCAAAAAACAATCAGCCATTGAAAACACTATGAATAACAGAGAAGCACTAACAATACTGTTTCACCTGTTGTATGTAGGGTTGCTATGAGTCGTACACTGACTCGACGGCACTTAACAACAACAAAGTGCTTCTCCATCCTTCAGTGCTATATTAATATTAAATCATTGGGCTACAGTTTGCATATACTTTGAGTGGCATTATTTCCCTTTTTAAAACTATTGTAATCTTAATTTGAAAATTATAAATAGACATAATGCAGGTAGATTAATTTGAAAGCGTGGATGAGCTGAACTTGATTTTAGGAGCTAAGAAAACAATTTTTATTTCTTTTTGTGGTACTGGGGGTTGAGCTCAGGGACTTGCACTTGCATGCTTTGCAAGTGCTGGACCATTGAGCTGTACCCTCAGCCTATTTTGTTTTACTTTTTTGAGACAAGGTGTTGCTAAATTACACAGACTCCCTTTGGTCTTGAATTAGTGATCTTTCTGCCTCCACCTCTTGAATCACTGGGATTACTGGTGTGTGCCATTGTGCCCGGCAGGAGCTAAGACATTTAAATCATTAGAATAACTATGGTTTTCAAGAGACAGTCCTTCATCCAGGCTGGAGGATTTCATTTTTTGAGAAAACAGAAGGAATGATGGATGTATAAAGAACTAAATCTGGGAGGATCCATCAGTACCTAGGTCTTTTGGTGGAAGGTCTCTTTTTGTTCCCCACTTTTAAAATATTTTCATAGAATACTAAACCATATAATTCACCATTGAACTAGATTCTGGTCAGTGTAATAAGACAAGAAAAACAAAGGAAAGATACAAAAATTAGAAAAGAAGAAACAAAGTTCTCATTATTTGTAAATGAGGTGATTGATTATTTAAAAAATCTCAAGGCCTGGAATGTGGCTCAGTAGTAGAGCACTTGCTTGCCTTGGATGTCTGAGGTCCTGGGTTTGATTTTCAGTACCCTGCCCTACACATGCACACAAATGAAGCTGGGTACAATGACACATGTCTTGTAGTCCCAGCTACTAGTGGACTGACACAGAAGGATTGTTTGAACCCAGGAGTTCAAGGCCAAACTGGATAACAATGAGACCTCATCTCCAACAAACAAATTCAACTCATTTTTGAAACTTCGTTATAAGTGTAATCATTTGTTTAAACTTTATATGTATTTGTGTTAGTTCAGCAGTATGTTTATAAAATCATCCATGCTATTGTATGTAAGTCTAGTTTGTTTTCATTATTATGTGGTATTTGTATAAATAAATTGCTGTTTATTCTATTGCTGTTAGTTATTTTGGATTGTTTCCAGTGTTTTTCTTCTTTTATTTTTATTTACTTATTTTGTGATATTTGGAAGTTGAATCCAGGGCCTTGCACATACTTTGCAAATGCTGTACCACTGAGCTGCATCCCCAGCCCACTTTTTATTTATTTTTTTATTTTGAGACAGAGTCTTGCTAAGTGATGTAGGCTGTGTCTAGCTTCCAACTTGTGATCCTCCTGCCTCAGCCTCCCAAGTCTCTGGGATTACAGATGTGTGCAACCACACTCGGCCAGTTGTTTTTTTTTTTAATGAACAATATTGCTGAGAACATTATTGTGCATGTCTGCATATGCATCCATATTTCTTTTGTTTACATGCCCAGGACTGGGATTTTTTGATCATAGGAAACATATGTCTTAAACATTTTTAGATAGAGCTATTTTCTAATATTTACATATGTTTTCCAATGTGATAGTATTAGTGTATCATTACAGTTTTTCCTGGAAGTTGAGAAAAGTCAAATTTGAAATTTATGTGGCAGTGATAGAGAAAACACTTCTGAAGAATTACAACAAAGTGAACAACTTCCATGTCTTGATCAGAGTTATGTTATTATGTAGTAACAGAATCCTAAAATCTCAGTGATAAATATACTGCATATTTATTTTTCTTTCACATTAGTGTTTTAGGTCAGTGGGAAAACGGTACTGATTACAGTCGTTCAGAAACTCAGCGGCTATAAGGATCTAACTTGGTATGTGGGCTGTAACACCATTTTGCCTAGCAGGTGACTCTGGAATGCATTCCAAACCCTGTGTGCTTTTGTTAGGTGCCAGAGAGGGGAGTCTGACTCATAGCAACCCTCATAGAGTTTTCATTGGCTAATTGTTTTGGGATTGCTTTGGGAGTGGACATTGCCATGTCCTTCTCATATAAACCCTGTATAGGATAAATAAAGTTGTTAAGATAGCCAAACATTTTGTGCCTGCCACAGAAGCCTGGATTATTTCTTAACTGACATATGTTTATAGTTTTTGAGAAAACCTAAGTACATTCTCCTTGGCTGCAGCCCACTTTTATCAAATTTAGCATATAAGCTTTTTCTTCCTGCCTTCAGGTGTGAGGATCCTCCAGTCTGGCTGCCTCCCAACAC
>VMDO01007894.1:18689-88132 GCA_007922755.1 Pedetes capensis
TTTTTTTTTTTTTTTTTTTTTTTTTTTTTTTTTTTTTTTTTTTTTTTTTTTTTTTTTTTTTTTTTTTTTTTTTTTTTTTTTTTTTTTTTTTTTTTTTTGGCACTTGCATGCTTTGCAAGTGCTGGACCACTGTGCTGCACCCTCAGCCCATTTTTTTAAATTGCTTTTTGAGACAGGGTCTCTCTAAATTATGCAGACTGCCTCTGGTCTCCAACTTGCAATCCTCCTGCCTCCGCCTCCCAAGTTGCTGGGATTACAGGCATGCGCCACCACGCCCGGCTCATATCTGCATTCTTTAGAGTTAGGTTTGATGTATAAAATTCTTATCTCGTAATTTTTTTCCAAAACAGGAAATTTGAAGTACTCTGTAATAACTAACCAGTTCTATAAGGTCAAATTTCATTATGTTAGAGCATAATTATTTACTCTTGAGCCCATATTAAGGAAACAATAAACAAAAACCACTAAGGTGTTCATAGATGAATCAGAGGCTAGTCAACTTTCCTACACCCAGTTGGTAGTTCTATGTGTGGATGAAAGATACATATTCTTGTTCTTTTTCTAGTCTGTACTTTGTAACAACTCATAAACAGTGCTAACAGTTGGTCTTATGTGAACATCAATTGATTCATTTATTATTTTTGGCTTTCTTTCTTCCTTCCCTGCTTCCTTCCCTTCCTTCCTTCCTTCCTCCATCCCTCCATCCCTCTCTCTGTTCCTTCTATTTTTCCTTTCTTTCTTTCTTTCTTTCTTTCTTTCTTTCTTTCTTTCTTCCTTCCTTCCTTCCTTCCTTCCTTCCTTCCTTCCTTCCTTCCTCCCTCCCTTCCTTCCTTCCTTCCTTCCTTTTTTTTTTTTTTACGGTTCTGGGGGTTGAACCCAGGGGCTTGCACATGCTCTGCAAGTCTGGACCGCTGAGCTGCACCCTCAGCCCATTTTTTTTTCACTTTTTGAGACAGGGTCTTGCTAAGTAACGTAGATTGCCTCTGGGCTCGAACTTGCGATCCTCCTGCCTCCGTGTCCCAAGCCGCTGGGATTATAGGCATGCGCCACCTTGCCCGGCTTTTCTTTTTTTCTTGACAGAATCTCTCACTCTGTAGCTGAGGCTGGCCTGGGACTTGCTATGTAGTCCAATCTGGACTCAAACTTGTCTCCTGCCTCAGTGTCCTAAGTGCTGGCATTATAGGCATGTGTTACCATGCCTGGCTTCATTTTTGGTTCTATCTTCTGCTTGCTGAACATCTGTCAATATTCCTGTGCCTTGTGACCTTCACCGGGTATAATAGTATATGATGTATGGTGATTTATACATAATATTTGTGGTAGTCTATTTCTTTTGGTTCTGCAAAATATACTGATTTTTTCCTGTGTTATTTGATATTAAGTCCGTATAGTAATTTCAGCCTCCAAATCTTGCACATAAGTTACTAGTGATGGCTTTTGTTTAAAAGAATTTGTATTTGTTTACTCTAAACTATGATGCTTGTCAACTCTGACTTAGTAAACAGAAGTTTGTATGTTAATTACCCTGTCCTCTCAAAACCTCCAAATTTATTACCATCTAATATTACTAAAAGATTTTCCCTGACTTAAATTGTCATTGCCTAGAGCCCAGAGCTCTTATTTATTATTCATATTGGATCTGCTCTAACACCCCCAGCTCCCTGGGTATGACTTTACTTTGGTGTTGGTTTATTTATCTTTGTTCAGGGGAGGAAATCCGTCCTCTGTACTTAGAACGCTACAAAGATTTTGTTCTTCTTCCAGGGATTGTACTAGAGCCTTTGCAGTGCCAGGATGTAGGACAGAGTGTTTTTTGTTATAGGCAAAGAAGAATGTTGCATTGATTGATCAAATTTAGCAAATCTCAGTTAGTGCCTTTTCTTTTAAGAATGCTAGTAGAAGGCATAGAAACTGAAGAATGGTGGTAGTTTGGGGTAGGCTGATAGTGAGGAAGCAGGTTTTATTATATAAAATGTCCTAGAATGTCTGTGTCTGGAGAGCAGTTTGACTTTTTCATGGGGCAGTAAGACTGATAGTCCACTTGATAACTGGGGGAAATTTGAGAGTTCAGCAAACAAATCCCTTAGCTTTTGATTGTGCCATGTTACTGTTCCTTTATTGGGTACTGAAACATACGTACAGGGAATAAAGTTGTTGTTGAAATTACTTACTACTCATCATTAATACAGTTTTTTCTTTTGTAGGTTGTAGGAATGGAAGGTTCTTCATATCCTTCCTGGTCAGTATCAGAGAGGAGCAAACCATTATCCTAAACTGACTATTTAAAGCAAGAAATTAGATTTCTAATATGTTTTCTGGCAATTTTTGATAGTAAGAAACAGCCCACACATAAGGAAGTATGTCCTTGTATCTAATCCAGATATCATATACTTGTGTTTAACTTCCTTCTTTCGATTACCTATGGATCTGAGAATGTTTGTGTGGTCCTTTGATTAACCTTCCTTAGTCTTAAAAGTCCTATTAGGCTGTGGCTAGTCTAACTATTCTCAACTAATTTAACCATTGAAATAATTTGGATCGTATAAAATTGAATCCTTCATCTTTTTTAAAATTTGGAGTCCAGAATTCTACATGATATTCAAATGGAAGGGTATGACTACAAGGAAAAATATAAGAGATCAGGATTGATCTTTTCCTTTCCAGAATTTATGACAGAGTCTAAAAGTTACACAATCTTAAAATCTTTGTGCATACCCAGAAGAGTCCCCCTCTGTTAATTTCCCTAGTGGGGTGAGTGAATATGGTACAGATTCTAAAAATGTGACTTGAATACTGTTAGTAATCTATGAGGGGCCTGCATTTTTGCTTACTTTTTGTTTTTTGGGGGGACAAGAATGTCCCTATGTAGCCCAGGCTGGCCTTGAACTTGTGATTCTCCTGCCTCAGCTTCCTGGGTGCTGGGATGATAGGTGTGCACCATGATGCCTAGCTTTTTTTTTTTTTTTTCCCCCAGTACCAGAGGGAGGGCAGGAGGATGTTGAACCCAAGGCTTCATGCAGGCTGGGCAAGTGCTGCATCACAGAGCTGCACATCAATCCCTTTTTTTTTAATTTTTAATTTTGAGTTAAGGTCAGTTGGTAGAGTACTTGCTTTGTGCGCTCCAAAGCCCTGGGGTTGATCCCCAGCACTGCAATAATGAGAGAAGGTCTTGGCAGCTCACTCCTGAAATGAACAGCTTTTGAAAATCCTATGAATAGAGGGCTGGGAGTGGTGGCGCATGCGGCTCTGGAGGTGGAGGCAGGAGGATCGCAAGTCCGAGACCAGAGGCAGTCTGCATAATTTAGCGAGACCCTGTCTCAAAAAGTTAAAAAAAAAAAAAATGGGCTGAGGTGCAGCTCAGTGGTCCAGCACTTCCAGAGCATGCAGGCACGGGGCCCTGGGTTCAACCCCCAGTACCGCAAAAAAAAAAAAAAAAAAAAAAGGAAAAGAAAGAAAATCCTATGAATAGCAGAGAAGCACTGGCATGGTGTCAAGTAGTTTTTGTTCTGTTGTACATAGGGTCGCTATGAGTCGGACCCCGACTTGAGGGCAACAACAATTTTGAGGTAGTCTTGCTAAATTGTGCAATCTGCCTCTGTCCTCGAACTCACTATCATTCTGTCTCAGTCTCCTGAGTTGCTGGGATTACAGTCATGTGCTAAGATGCTTGGCCTGCTTTGTATTTTGTGTCAAAAATTAGTAAATTGGAGCTGGGTGTGGTGGTGTATGCTGGTAATTCCTGCAACTCAGGAGGCTGTGGCAGGAGGATAGTGAGTTTGAGGCCAGAGAGGCAGCCGGTATAACTTAGCAACATCCTGTCTCAAGATAAAAAAATTAAAAAATGGTCTGGGGGGATGCAACTCAGTGGAATAGTGCTTGCATAGTGTGTGTGAGGCCTTGGTTTCGACCCCAAAGTACTGCGAGAAAAAAAATTAGTAAATTGACTATTGTATAAAATTTCAACATTAATTTTTGATTTCCCCCTCAAAAGAGCAGTACTATCTGTTGGTTAATTTGGCCTATCTTTTTCTCTGGCCTCTCTATTCACTGTATTGAAGTCTTGGTATTTCTTTCTGTCTGTGTCTCTTTGTGTGTATGTGGATATCTGTTTTGTATTGGTATCAGGAATGAGCATGATAAGTAAGTTTTTGTTTGTTTGCTTTGCATTGTGTTTTTTTGTTTTTGCTTTTCCTTTTTTTTTGAAACAAGACCTCACCATGTAGCCCAGCCTGCCTTGAATTTACAGTACTCCTACCTCAGCCTCAGCCTCCCCAGTACTGGGAGTATAGAAGTGCACCACCATGCCTGGCTTATTAGCTTTTGATTATCTTTAACCTCACCACTACAAGTCCAAAATATTGGGTCATGAATTGAATGTAAATAAAGCCCTAAACTCATGAGGAGATAGGGTATTGATAACTGAGTTTAATTTAAAGGGACTGAGATAGGATATGTGAATGCTTTTCTAATCAGAAAGTCTAGATGGTTGCTGTTTTTATTTTATTTATTTTTATTTTTATTTTTGTGGTCTAGGGGCTGAACCTAGGGCCTCACACATACTTTTTTTCCATGTAGTTGACCACTCAGCTGCACCCAAAGCCCACCCCCCACTTTAAAAATTTTTTTTTAACTTGCGGCAGGGTCTTGCTAAGTTACTCAGGCTGCCTCTGGCCTACAATCCTCCTGCCTCCACCTCCCAAATCATTGGGATTATAGGCATGTGCCGTCATGCCTGGCGGGCTGGTAGTTGTTTTTAGACATAAGGTTAGAGAATCCCAAGGGAGAAATGAGCCAGCTATTCTCTGCTTTCCCCAAAGTTGGAGTGAGAGTTTCTGTTAAGATGACTGGATATCTGATGATATTAAGGATTTATAATTACCGTTTCTGGGGACACAGAAATATAGTTATATCTTTAAAAAGTTCTTATTTTTAGAGATATTTTCTGAAATATGTACAGATGAAAAGTGGCATTTGTTTCAAGATGATTTGGGAGTGGAATAAGTAGGTGAGTGTTATAGAAGAAATGAGATTGGCCATAGACTGATAATTGCTGAAGTTGGATGATAATTATATGAGAATTTATCATACTATTCTGTCTGCTCTTGATACATTTGACATTTTCTACAGTAAGATGTTAAAAGTCCTTTGTTATAATTTTGGGTGCCAAAAGGGTAAACATTTGTATATTTTTCCCCCTCTTAAAAGAGAACTTTGAACATTCTTTAGAACACATAAAACAAGTCAAAAGTTCTTTTTTCCAGCAGTCAGCTATTCTCAAGGACTAACTCCCTTATTTTACCACCAGAGGGTTGTGTTTATAAACAGATGAGACTGACCACGTTATGGTTCTTTGATTTCTAGAAGGTATAGAAAAAGAGTGATCACAAGAGCCAAAATGATGTGTAACTTGGGAAGCCCAGATCAAGAAAGAAAACCCCATGAATTGAGCTATTGGCAGGGCATAAAGTACTACACCTTGCAGAAGGCATTGTTGAACACCAGTCAAGGATGAATTGGACTGCTAGCTGGGGCACTTTCCAAAACCTTGGTCCTGTAATGTATCAAAATTAGTGACAATTTTTCTTCTTGATTCTTATCATCTGTACTTATGACTTCTTTTAGATGTAAGGCTAAGGAATTCTGGGAGAGAAATAAACAGCTATTCTTTGCCTAAAGGCAAGGGTCTATGTTTTAGAGGGGTGGGGGGACGTAACAGCTGCATTTGTAGATGCCAAAGCACAAAGACTTTCTGTCTTAATGGCGCTTCTGTCTTATTTACATGGTTTTTGCTAATCCAAATAATTATGTGCTCATGTGCACAGAACTATTTGCTACTTGATCCAAGAGTGAGACATGGGGAAACACCTGCTTTGGGTCATTAAAGTCTTGTTGCTATTGTACTGCACCCAAAACATTGTTAACAGGCAAATAGTAATTTGGTATTTTATGAAAATGAAAAGGAAGACCTGTTTGGTTTCACTCTGTGAGGAAGAAGAGAGAAACCTCAAAAGTGTGGTTTTTTGCTTAATGAAATGGAACCATCAGGGACCCTCCAAGGAAAAATGATTCTTGGATTTTGGTTCTTCTTGACCTTTCTCTCTCCCTGCCATAGAACTCAGCAATTGGAAGAATACCAGTTTTTATTCTGTATTGGTACTGCCACCTGTTCTTACTGCTGAACTAAATGTTCTTGGCTTTCTTTGGTGTGAACAGGATCTCCCTCTGGGAAAGGTGGGAGGAGGGTGAAAGAGGGAACAAGAGGAGGCCCGTTCCAGCCCCTGTGCTCATGTGAGAGGGACACACAGGGGTTAGTGTGCTGCCTTAACAGAAGAGCTTTGTGCTACAGCTTCTTCCAAAGCTGCAGTTCTACAGATGCATGCTGGGCAGGCTCAGGCTGCTTCATCCCTAAGACACTTGCTTCTTTTTGACAATAGCAGAGTAAGACTGACAATAATGATTAAAATAAGTAAATAAGATTCAGTCAGAGGCCCTTCTGAATGCATTCAGATCCTCAGTATGTATGGAGAAGACGGTCTATAATTAATTGTTGTTGTTAGGTGCCCTTGAGTCAGGTCTGACTCATAGCAACCTTATGTATGACCAACGAAACACTACCCAACACTGTGCCATGCTTGGCACTATTGTCAATGCTTCTCTGCTATCCATAGAGTTTTCAGTGGCTGATGTTTTTGTACGTGGGCTGCTGGGTCCTTCTGTCAAGCCAACAGCATCTGGTGTTTTCAGGTGGTCTCTCTTCTGAGTACTAGCCAGGTCTGACCCTGCTTGGTTTCTAAGAGGTGATGAGATCAGATGCCAGGGTGGCACAGCTGTAGACTATAATTAATTAAGAGATGAGAAAAGAATATGGCATGGAGACATTGATGCCACTGAACACAAGAGCTAGATCTGTTGCTGCAGATCCACTGTGGGTACAAGTAGACCTTTCCCTTTCTCTGTTGAAACCCTAATTATCTAGGTCATGGGAAATTTACCTCTCTTGAATGGGAGCAACATAGTAGGAAATAAAACTGTCTTTCCTACCTAGGTCTCAGAGACTGAGGAGTTAGCTCAAAGAAGAAACATGATTCAGGGCTCTTATTCATCACAGGACATGGACAGACAGACTTTTTAGTAACTTAAATGAGTCCTTAATAAAATAATAATACCTGATACTTGTTGTTAGGTGCCGTCAAGTCGTGTCCGACTCGTAGCAACCCTTATAGGGTTTTCAATAGTTGATTGTTTCGGGATTGCCTCGGGAGTGGGTTGCCACGTCCTTCTCCCATTTTTGTAGTGCTGGGAATCGAACTCGGGACCTCAGAGACTGCAGAGCAGTGCTCTACCAACTGAGCTAAATCCAAGCCCACCTGATACTTAGATAATACTTATCATATTACCAGGCATAAGTCCAAGTTATCGATTATCTGTTAATTTACTGCTGTGTGTGTGTGTGTGTGTGTGTGTGTGTGTGTGTGTGTGAGATATAACAGCCTGCAGCTGTACCACTGTGGCATCCGATCCCGTCAGATCTTGGAAGCTAAGCAGGGTCGGACCTGGTTAGGCCTAGATGGGAACACCAGATACTGTAGGCTTGGGAGAAGGACCCAGCAACCTCCTCCCAAACATCAATCTGCCATTGAAAACACTATGAATAGCAGAGAAGTACTGACATATAGTGTTTCACTTGTTATACAGAGGGTCGGCTATGAGTCAGACACCGACTTGACAGCACCTAACAACAACATAGCATGTAACTGGGCATGGTGACACATGCCTGTAATCCTAGCACTCAGGAGAATGAGGTAGGAGGATTGACATGAATTTGGGGTCAGCCTGGTCTACATAGTGAGATCCAGGCCATTTTGGGCTGCATAGCGAGTTGCAGGCCAGCCTAGGCTACACAGAGAGACCCTGTGTCAAATAACAAACAAAAAACCATATATGTATATAAGATTATATATATGTGTATATGTATGTGTGTGTATATATATATAAAGCATATATGTATGTGTTATATATACAGATAACACACACACACATTCATTCCATCCTTGAATAACTCTAGGAGGTACATACTATTATTTACTCTCTTAAAGAGGAAATTGAGACCTAGAGAAGTTAAGTTCATGCTCAAGATCATATCACTGAAATCAGGGTTGGGAATTTTAACCCAGGCAGTTTGGCTCCAGAATCTAAGCTCTTACCTATTATACTATCACATCTCTGATGAGTTGAGCCCTGTCCTTTCTCAAACAGGATCATCTGAACATGGAAAGTAAGTGACTATTTTCTTTTTTTCTTTCTCTTTTCTTTTCTTTTCTCTTTCTTTCTTTCTTTCTTTTCTTTTCTTTTCTTTTCTTTTCTTTTTTTTTGCAGTACTGGGGGTTGAACCCAGGACTTCGCACCTGCATGCTTTGTAAGTGCTATACCACTGAGCTGCACCCCTAGCCCATTTTTTTTTACTTTTTGAGACAGGGTCTTGCTAAATTATGCAGACTGCCTCTGTTCTCAAACTTGCAATCCTCTTGCCTCTGCCTTCCCAGTTGCTGGGATTATAGGTGTGAGCCACCACGCCCGGCAGTGACTATTTTCTTAATTCTCCTTAGGTTGGTATATAATTAGTGTTACACATAGAACATAAGTTAATTTATTAGGAATAACCAATGCTTTGCAGTAATAGGGCTTAATTGTTGAGGTAACCCAGTTGAGAAAGACTAAGGGGGCTGAAGTTTGCAAATGTCCAATTTGAATAGAAGTATCATGGAAATGGGCTGAGGTTTAGCTCAGTTGTTAGAGTGCCACCTGTGGTCTCTGAGGCCCTGGGTTGGATTTTCCAGCACCACAAAAACGGGAGAAGGATGCGGCAGCCCACTCCTGAAACAATGAGCTATTGAAAACCCTATGAGGGTTGACTATGAGTCGGATGTGACTCAAGGGCAACTAACTACAACAACCACATCCTGTAAATAATTTTCTGTTGGTTTGTTTTGGAACCAGTTTTGGATTCTGAACAAAGGAGCAGACATTATTTATCCCCTGCTCTGGAGATAGAGATATTGTGAGCAGTAATGTCTTGTCAGTAATAACTAAGAAGAACAGCTGACTGGGAAATAGTAGTGATCACTAAATTTTGCCAAACTGGAGTGACCTTTTTTTAGCAAATTGTCAGGTACTGCCATGCAATTTGTAAAAGTTATCACTGCTTTTCTCACCTTCCTTTTCCTGTGTTTCTCCTTATTCCTCCAAAAGTTTCATAGTCTCGTTTTTTTTTTTTTTTTTTCCTTTTTGGTACTGGAAATCAAGCCCTGGGCTTCACACCTGCTAGGCAAGCACTCTATAACTGAGCTAAATCTCCAACCCCAAAGTTTCATAATCTATAGGTCACTGGACAGTTGTTTAACTGTGAATTTAGGTCTTTCCTTTTGAACTAGTGATTTTTTAAAAATTTAATTTATTTTTTTATTTTTATTTTTTATTTTTCACAGTACTGGGAATTGAACTTAGGGCCTTGCTCATGCATGTGCTTTACCACTGAACTTCCCCCCTAGTCCTTTTTTAAGTTTTAGTCAGGATCTTGCTAAGTTACACAGGCTGGCTCTGGCCTTGAACTCACTATCTTTCTGCCTCAGCCTCCTGAAGTTGCTGGGATTATGGCATGTGCCATGGTGCTTGGCTTCTGTTAGTCTAGATTAAGAGCACTCTCACAGATATTCTTCAGCTTCCAGCAACAAACTATGGAAGACTCTGCCCCGCCTTTACCTGATTTTATAATAGACTTATAAATAGATCCTAAGTTGATCCAAAATAAGTTGGAGTAATTATAGTAGATTTCCCCCACAGCTTACTAGTAATACTAAATATGTATTGCTGGCACTGTCTCCTCCACATCATATGGAATCATTCATAGGGACATAATAGCAAGTTAGACAGTAATTATTTCTTGAGCTGCTGCAGGAGTGGGTATCTCCTATTTGTTTGTTTGAGACAGATTCTCCCTATGTAATCCTGGCTGGTCTGGTACTCACTGTATAGATTAGGCTGGCCTTGAATTTGCAGTGATCCTTCTGCCTTAGCCTCTAGAGTGCTGGGATTATAGGCCTGTGCTGCCACACCTGGCAGGAGTGAGTATTCAATGTGTATGAGGAAAGATACTAGTGAGAGGACAGAATGAGGAAAAGAATTTTGACTTGAAAACTACCAGAACTAAATTTAGTCCCATTTTCCTCTGATGATTTATATTGCCTCAGAGTTTTTCAGTTTTCCTTATGTGATTTCCTTATTTGCTTAAATAGAAAGGAGAGAGGGAATTCAATAATATCCCCTCTTAATAAGCTCTAACCACATCACATGATTGATTGATTCATTTATTTATTCCCTTATTAGAAACATAGATAGTGGTTGTCTTTTATATACCAGTACCATTATAGGTACTGGGAGCATACCAGGGAATAGAAGAGCAAAAATTTATGTTCTCATAGTTTCGAGAGTGGAGTAATGTAATAACTTAAATACATATATGGTGTTATAGATGGTAATAATTAAATGTATCTATTTTCTCCATCTTTACCTCCAACTGAACCCTGCTGAATGCAGTGTCCAGAATATGGAAACAAAAGTGGCAACAAGTGGGACCTGGTTTAATGAGATCTTCTCCGGTAGTTTCAGACTTTTAGAATATGCTCCTTGACATCATCCCAGATCCTCACTAAATTACTCAGATAAATGACCTACTCAGCAATGTGTTACATGTATAACAATAGCCCAGAAGAGTATCTCTGACTTCAAAGTATTTGTAATTTCTTCATATAAAAACAAACAAACAAAAAAACACTTCTTCTGGGCATAGTGGGGAACGCATATAATCCTAGGGATTTGGGAGACAGAGGCAAGAGGATTGTGAGTTTGAGGCCAGAGGCATCCTGTGCAATTGGGTAATAAGGGCCAAGGAGAAAAGTAAAATAGGTAAGTTCGTGAATTGGGGAAAGAGAAAGTAGAAGCTACTTTTTTTTTTTTTTTTTTTTTTTGCTGTGCTTGGGAGTTGAACCCAGGGCCTCATTCATGTTTTCCAAGCACTCTACCATTGAGCTGCACCCCTGGCCTATGTTTTACTTCTTGAGACAGGTCTTGCTAAATTGCATAGGCTGACTCTGGTCTGGAACTCACAATCCTCTTGCCTCTGTCTCCCAAATCCCTAGGATTACATGTGTGTACCACTATGCACAGAGGAAGGTTTTTTTTTTTTTTTTAATATGAAGAAATTACAAATACTTTGAAGTCAGAGATATTCTTCTGGGCTATTGTTATACATGTAACACATTGCTGAGTAGGTCATTTATCTGAGTAATTTAGTGAGGTTCTGGGATGATGTCAAGGAGCATATTCTAAAAGTCTGAAACTACCGGAGAAGATCTCATTAAGCCAGGTCCCACTTGTTGCCACTTTTGTTTCCATATTCTGGACATTGCATTCAGCAGGGTTCAGTTGGAGGTAAAGATGGAGAAAATAGATACATTTAATTACACTAAAGTAAAAACTGCTTTGCATCTAAAAATACAGCATAACCAAGGTCAGTAGAGCCCCGAGAGATATTTGCCACAAATTATATCCACAAGAAACTTACAAAGACTAGCAGTAGTTAGAGAGACTAACTTTAACCAATCTGACAGTATTCATTTTTGACAATATTTTGAATATGGAGAAATTTATATCATATACTTGTGGAAGTATAAATTGACATAGCCTTTTTGAGACAAGATCTCCCTCTTGGCCTTCCAAGTGCTGGGATTACAGATGTATGCCATTATGCCTGGCTTGTTTGTTGTTGTTGTTAGGTGCCGTCGTCGAGTCGTATCCGACTCATAACGACCCTTATAGGGTTTTCAATGGCTGATTTTTTTTTTTTTTTTTCCGGGATTGCCTCGGGAGTGGGTTGCCACATCCGTCTCCCGTTTTTGTGGTTCTGGGAATCGAACTCGGGACCTCAGAGACTGTAGAGCAGCACTCTACCAACTGAGCTAAATCCCAGCCCCCCTCACTTGTTACATTCCTCTTTATACCTGCTGGTAATTCTATATTTGCTAAAACATTTGAAAAAAGAGGGCCAAGTTTCATATGATGAGCCCCCAGAGAATAATTTGCCAATCCGTTTATATGTAACTTAGCCTTACTTAGCATCAGAGGAAATAAGGTAACTGCATTATGCTAATTCATGGTAGTAGGATCTCCTAATGTATCCTTGGTAGCATCACACTCAGATGCAGGATCTGTTAGCACAGATCATTCTCACTCCTGATTTTTTTTTTTTTTTTATTACTAGCTGCATGCATATCAACTCATGGGAAATATATTTGCTTCCATAGATATCAGCATAGAGATGCTAGCATAACAGACTAGGATGTATAGAAAGAAGCTTAATAAAAGCATTGTGCTTTTTCTCTTGTCTAACCTTTTCTCTACAGGGAATCTTTAACCAGTTTCAGTGTAGTACTGAAAAAGTGCTTCCATCTGACACTCTCCGCAGTGCTCTGGCAAAGACTTTCCAGGATGAACAGAGATTCCAGCTGGGAATTATGGATGATGCTGCAGAATGCTTTGTAAGTGCTGGCCTCTGGCTTTCTTTGATATGTGGTTGATAGTATGCATCAGGGACTGACTACCTTATGATGGAATTTACTGTGCTCTGATCTCTGTAGTTAGAACTAGCAGTTTCTCTAGTTTCTTAGAGCTCTAGAGTATCTCTGCTATTGCAGTGTGAATTGCGTAGTAGGTTTATTATTTTTCCTTCAGGCTTGGGGTAGTTTTTGTACTTGCCACTGCATAAAACAGTGGCTCTCACCTTCAGAGGAGCCAAGACTTATTCAATTACAAATCACTGAACTACCCTATGAGTTTTGATTCAGTAGCCTGGGATGAGGCCCAAGAATATCAGTCTCTAACAAGTTCACAGTGATGCTAATACTGATAGTGCTGGTATGGGGACCATACTTTTTTGAACTTCCCCATCTCTAAAAAATATTAAACAGGGGATGCCATATGCTATATAGTCAACTACATTGCTCCCAGTGACTTTAATAGAAGATCCCAACTCTTCTGAATTCTGGGTTCTACCCATTAACCTTCAAAAGACTCTGTACAACCATATTCCTAATTTGGATTTCTGATATATTGCAGGTGCTAAAGTAAAATTGCCTGCAGCCGTAGCTCTGTGGCATCCTATCCCATCAGATCTCGGAAGCTAAGCAGGGTTGGGCCTGGTTAGTACTTGAATAAGAGACCACCTGGGAACACCAGATGCTGTAGGCTAGGGAGATGGACCCAGAAACCCACTCCCCCAAAAATCAATCTGCCATTGAAAACCCTGTGAACAGCAGAGAATCACTGACAATAGTGTTTTGCATGTTGTACATAGGGTTGCTATGAGTCGGATACTGACTCGATGGTACCTAACAACAAAGTAAAATTATGGTCTAGCTACACTGGAAGACAGTGTGGTAGTTTCTTAAAAAACTGACCATGAGCCAGGCATGGTGGCACATACCTGTAATCCCAGCACTCGGGAAGTGGAGGTAGGAGGATTATGAATTTGAGGCTAGACTGAGTTACATAGCAAGATTTTGTCTCAAAAAACCATAAAAACAGCTGGGCATGATGTGGTGTACACCTGTAATCCCAGCAATTTGGGGGGCTGAGCCAGGAGGGTTGCAGGTTTGAGGCCAGAGGCAGCCTGCATAACATAGCAAGACTCTGTCTCAATTTAAAAAATAAAAAGAGGGCTAGAAATCCAGCTTAATTGTAGAGTGTTTCCAAAGTATGTGCAAGGCTCTGAGTTCAGCCCCCTAGTACCACAAAAAAATAAAAATTAAAAAATAAAACACCCATAAAAACAAAACCAAACAACAACAGCAAAAACTAAATACACAAATGACTATATGATATAGAACTTGCATTCCTGAACATGTATCCCAGGGAAATGAAAACTTATGTTCACACAAAAACCTGTACATGAATGTACAGGAATGTACATAGAAACTTAATAGTTAAAACAAAAACAAAAGCCTGGAAGTAACCCAAATGTCCTTGAGTAGGTAGAAAGTTAAACAAACTATGGTACTTCTATACCATGCAACACAATGTAGCAATAAAAAGGAATTTTTTTTTTTTTTTTTGCAATATTTGTGCGAGGTTGGACCCAAGGCCTCATGCATGCTTTTGCAAGTGCTCTAGCACTGAGCTGCTCCCTCAGCCCATGTTTTTACTTTTATTTTGAGGCAGGGTCTCACTAAGTTACATAGTTTGCCTCTGGCCTCACACTTGTGATCCTCCTGCCTCCACCTCCTAAGTTACTGGGATAGTGGATGTGCACCACTGCACCCAGCTAAGAATGAATTATTGATTGATGCAACACTTTGGTGGCTCTCAAGGGAATAATGCTGAGTGAAAAGGTTGTACACTGTGTTAGGGATGTAGCTTGGTGGTAGAGCATTTATCTAGCATGTGTAAGCCACTAGGTTTAATCTCCAGCAGGTCAAAAAAAGTTACATGATCCCATTTAATAATGTTCTTGAAATAACAAAATGATAGATATGGGAGAACAGGTTAGTGGTTGCTAGGGGTTAGGGATGGTGGTAGATTGGTAAGGCTATAAAGAGTTAGCGTGAAGGAGCCTTGTGGTGATGGAACTATTCTGAACCTTGATTATATGATTATACCTCTGATAAAATTGCGTAGGATTACACACACACACACACACACGCGCACACACACAAGTTCCTGTAAAGTTGGTGAAATCTTAATAAATTGGAATGTACTAATGTCCATTTCCAGATTTTGATATAATATTTTAAAAAAGGTTAAAAACCCCAGAGGTGTTTGGTATACTGCTCTTGTTCTTTCTCTGCCAGGAAAACCTCCTAATGAGAATTCACTTTCATATTGCTGATGAGACCAAAGAGGATATATGTACTGCCCAGCACTGCATTTCTCACCAGAAATTTGCAATGACATTGTTTGAGCAGGTAAACCCCTATCTCTGTCCTCATCTCTTCTTAGACTTTTTCTTGAAGAACACTTGATCTTGGGATGGAGGGTGTTAAATGGGTTCTAAAACAGTTCATGACTGTGTACGCTTAGTTTTGCTTTTTCTCACTGGCCCAGTGTGTATGTACTAGCTGTGGCGCCACTTCTGATCCGCTGCCTTTCATCCAGATGGTGCATTATATCTCTACTACTTCCCTTTGGTGAGTATTACAGAATTTTCTGTTACACCCTTAGGCAATCCTCCAGCTGAATTGGTTTTAACTGAAGGCCACCTAATAGCTTATATCCATTTTGCTGAGTCTGTGCTGTATTTTAGGACCTCAGAACAATCATTTAGAAATAACCTATATTCTCCTTTTTTCTTCTCCTGTTCCTTCCCTTTTTTTAGCCTCAGTTCTGGCCATCAAAGTTGGAGAAGAAATAGGGATTCTATGAGCTTTGGATTTTGGGATAGATAGAGGTACTCACTGTGTTTGTGAGACACTGATGCTGGTCAGGACAAGGGACTGTGGTGTAGTGGACAGAGGAAGAAAATCAAACTTGTGTTAGGAGTTTGCATGAATGATTTGTAAAAAAATTTTAGCCATAACTCAGTACAACTCCCACCATTACTCTTTTCTTTCCCCATTTTGAAGTAATCAGGCTATTTGTATGCTGGAAAGGCGAGAAAAACCTTCACCAAGCATGTTTGGTGAGCTGCTGCAAAATGCCAGCACCATGGGAGACCTGCGGAACTGTCCAGTAAGCTACTTGGGTGGGGTTAAGGGTGAGAAAGAGAACCTTGGCTCAGTAGAATTGAGGTAAAGCCAGTGGGAAGCAAATTAACTATCATTATATATGTATTTCAGAGCAACTGTGGAGAGAGGATCCGGATTCGCCGTGTGTTGATGAATGCTCCACAGATTATCACCATTGGGCTGGTATGGGATTCGGACCATTCAGACTTGGCAGAAGATGTCATTCACAGTCTGGGCACCTGCCTTAAGCTGGGTGATGTGCGTGTTTAGTTACCTTTATCTCTGACTTAGGGATTTTGTGTCTTGTTCAGGCACTGAACAAAAAGATATGTCCAAGATGACAAATACTATAGAGTTTTGGACAGATATACTCGTGTTTATGTGTACAGATACATAGGTCTGCATATACATGCTTATGTATTTCCTTTGTGAGGGTGGCAAAGCCTTTTTAGAGGAAATGGGATTATTTGGGCCTTGAAGGACAGGAAGAGCAGAACTTAACTATTAGTAAAAGAAAAATCAATCAATTAATTTATAGTTATTGTATACTCTACTGATTGCATGCCTACACCCATACCTCCCTGGCATCCTATCTCATCAAATCTTAGAAGCTAAGCGGAGTCAGGCCTCGTTAGTACTTGGATTGGAGACCACCTGGGAATACTAGGTGCTGTAGGCTTGGAAGAAGGGCCTGGCAGCCCACTCCAGAAACAGTCAGCCTTTGAAAATCCTATGAATAGCAGAGAAGCACTGACATAGTGCCAGTCTGCCAGACATGGCACAGTGTCGGGTAGTGTTTTGTCGCTTGTACATAGGGTTGCTCTGAGTCGAACCTGACTAGATGGCACCTAACAACAACAACAACAACAACTACTCATTATTGGTTTATACTAGTATTATGTAGGGAGGTGTTACGGGCAATAGTAAAATCAAAGGAGTATCTGATCATGACTAGAGCTCCTGTGAGAACCAAAGGAGGTAAAAGTTGGTGACCTGAGCTCCAAAATTTGAAATACACAGTAAGGAACCACTATCTGCTGGGAGGGGCTGGGGTTTAGCTCAGTTGGTACAGTGCTGCTTTGTGTTCTCTGAGGCCCTGGGTTTGATCCCCAGCACCACAAAAAATGGGAGAAGGACCCGACAGCCCACTCCCAAAACAATCCCAAAATAATCAGCCAAAGAAAACCCTATGAATAGTAGAGAAGCACTGACAGTAGTGCTGGGCATGGCTCAGTGTTGGGGAATGTTTCATTCTGTTGTACATAGGGTTGCTATGAGTTGGACACAACTCAATGGTACCTTACAACAACAACATCTGCTATGGAGGTAATGAAACAATTTGGAAGAGAATTAGTGGTTTAGGGGTTTTCTATGTATTTATTTATATGTCAGACTGGATTTCTACCTTACCAGCTCCATGCCCTAGTGTAGGTGTAGCCAACTTCTCCCTCAGTTCAAGAAGAACCAGAAAGTCTGGTTTTCTTTCTACTAGTTTCTCTTTGGGACAGTCCTATGACTAAGCAGAGCCTTTATTACTGTTTTAAAGCCATTAAGCCAGTACCGAGAATTAATGAATTAGCTGGGATATTATTTTAGGTTTCCTTCCCAAGAAATCTGACTAGAGCTTTTTTTCTTTTTTCTTTTTTTTTTTTCTCTTTTCTAAATTACTCTAGTCTCTATATTCTGTACTGTTCTGGTTTAATTTTTATGACATTGTTTCAAATAAGTTCCTCAAGGTTAGAGTCCTTTTTTAAAAAAATGATTTGTATGTCTCTTAGTGGGCTGGGATTTAGCTCAGTGGGTAGAGCGCTGCGCTGCAGTCTCTGAGGCCCCGAGTTCAATTCCCAGCACCACAAAAATGGGAGAAGGGCCTGGCAATCCATTCCCAAGGCAGTCCCGAAGCACTCAGCCATTGAAAACCCTATGAGGGTCACTATGAGTCGGATACCGACTCGACGGCACCTAACAACAACAATGTCTCTTAGCACTCAGGTAATGCTGGGCACGTTGGAATTGAAGTGCTGGTAACTACCATGGCTGAATTGCTCCTCCTAAGATTTTTCCTACCTTCTACTTAGGTCTTGGCCTGCAGCCATACCACTGCGGTGTCTGATCTGGTCAGATCTTAGAATCTAAGCTGGGTCAGGACTGGTTAGTACTTGGATGGGAGACTACCTGGGAACATTAAGTGCTGTAGGCTTGGGAGAGGGACCTGGCAAGCCACTCCCCTGCAAAAAAAATCACCCATTGAAAACCCTATGAATAACAGAGAAGCACTAACAATAGTGTTGCTATGAATCAGACATTGACTTGATGGCACCTAACAATAATGATGGGCTGGGATTTAGCTCAGTTGGTAGAGTGCCGCTCTGCAGTCTCTGAGGTCCCGAGTTTGATTCCCAGCACCACAAAAACTGGAGAAGGACATGGCAATCCACTCTTGAAGCAATTTTGAAACAATCAGCCATTGAAAACCCTATGAGGGTCACTATGAGTTGGACACAACTCGACAGCATCTAACAACAACGATGACTTACGTCTTGGTAGAATATTTGTATTTATGGGGCCAGCTGATAAGAAACTTTTGAAACTTGAGAATAGTTTTTGTTTTTTAAAAACTTTCCTGGCTCTCTTTATTCTAGACCTCAGAAAGAAAATGTTGAAAAGTATGAAGAAACATCACCCCTTGCCTATTTACTGACCAGTGTCTATCTTGGGTTTCATACTTTTTGTCCTTGTAAGTTCATTTCTGGTGATTAATATGGAGTAGCAAGAAAATCTTAGTTGAAGGGAGAAGCAAGCCAGTACCTTAATAAAGAAGCCAGTACCTTAATTAAGAAGTGTTAATGGAGTCTGCTGAGAGATAATATGAGATGGTTGAATATGTGTTGGTTCTTTACTTTCTCTCTCTTTTTTTTCACAGCTATTTTTCAGAGTGACGGATGACCGGGCCAAGCAGTCTGAACTGTACTTAGTAGGAATGATCTGTTACTATGGCAAACATTATTCCACATTCTTTTTTCAAACAAAGATCCGCAAATGGATGTATTTTGATGATGCACATGTCAAAGAGGTAGGAATATTCAGGGCCTTCTGGAAGTGTTTGGTGACAGCAACAAAAACCAGGGATAGTCATTTGCCAACAGTGTTTCGTCTTCATAATTTTGAATGGTGCTCCCCCACATCCTCTACAAGACATATTTTGTATTTTCCTGTCTTTCTGTGTCTATCCACCTACCTATCCATCTTCCTATCTATCTGTCAAATTTACAAGGATATTAATCTTTTCTTTTCTAATAGATGCCTAGTTCTTTGAGGATAGGATCAATGTATCTCCTATCGTTTTTTCTGAATCCCCTCACCAGGCATTCAGCCTGGTTTTGTATTTATAGTTGATGAAATATTTTTTTATTGTGTTAATTGGTTGATACGAGTGGGAATAGTGTAATCTCTCAAATTAGATTATAAGGTTAAAACAAAATTCAGAATTTCAAATCTTGGAATTCTTAGTAAGTAGAACTTTGTCTTAAGGCTGTTGTAAATTATTCTTCCATTATTGTTTCCCTAGTATCCTATGAAAGATTAACATTTTTCCAGGGATAGTGTAGGAAAAATAGAGGCATAGTAATACTTAAAGTAAGAAACTTAATATTAGCTAAACCACAGACTCTGTGGCTGAAGTGGTTTAGGTGAGCTACATGAGTTAGGAAGCCCCTTGTGATAAAATTAGTAGCTATGGGGACTGCTGACTATACCAATCCATGGACTGTGTCTTTCACATATAGTAAAATCATTGTCAAATTCCCATATTCTTCTCTTCTTTTTGTGTGTGTGTGTCTCTCTCCCCTCTTTTTTTTTTTCTGTTATAATTTGAGGTAACTTATATGAATTATTTGAGCATTAGGTTTTTCATTTGAAAAGTATTCTTACAAAGTATTAAGACTATCTGAAAAGCTTATAAATATGTTTTAATGGTGATTCAGGAATAAATTTACTGAACCTATCTTATAAATAAGCATTGTGCTAGTTGTCCAACTGCCAGAGTACACCTTACATCTAAGAACATGCCTAGTTCAAGCTTAAGATGGGATGAGTCTGGGGATTTGGTTAGATTGTTGTTTCCATGACTGTTCTGTTACTCTTTTCCACTGTGACAGCAGAGCTGAGTCCATCATAGGGCTAATGGCTCTGTCCAGCTGTCTATTCTAAGCAGTTTGACATTTTATGTCCTGCCATGTGTGAACTCTGAAACTCAATGTCATTTATTCTAAGACAGTCTGTGGGAGAGTTCCTGTCTGCTCTTCAGCTTTGTAAAAATGACTTTAATATTTAGAAGAAAATCGTGGAAATGCAAGCTTTAAGTAATGGCTTTAATCTGATGTCTATGAAAAGAAATTGGTCACCAAGGCAGCTAAAGTCCCCTTATGTAGCATCTCTACCTTTGAGAGTTTTTATTCATATTTTAAAATTGAGTTGATGTTTTATAGAAATAAAAATAATTTTGTTTATCTTGCTTTTCTCTTATAGGATTTTAATGCTTTCTAAAAGGATTTAGTAAAGAATGGCTTAACAAAAAATGATTAAATTTAGGTCTAAGATCTCTGTTTTTTTGTCTTTTTGGCCAATTTCTTTCTTAAGAAAAGCACAACAGGAAGATGTATTTTGAACTGTGTATATGAAGTATAATTGTCATATTCTTCTGATTGTTTCTGATTCAGATTGGGCCCAAATGGAAGGATGTGGTAACCAAATGCATCAAAGGGCATTATCAGCCCCTGCTGCTGCTTTATGCAGATCCCCAGGGTACCCCAGTGTCCACCCAGGACCTGCCTCCCCAAGCTCAGTTCCAGTCATACAACAGGGCATGCTACGATAGTGAAGATTCAGGTGAGCAACCTAGCTCTCTACCTCTCCCCTCCCCCAACTCCACATGATCAGACAGTTGGGACTCACATGCTTAGCACATAGTCTAGCTTAGAGAAAGAAGATCCATTAGACATAAGAAAGAAGTGTCAGCATGCGCTGAAGCCTACTTGTGCCAAGCTTTGTTTCCTTATGCCTTCAAGAGTGTGTTGCCTAAATCAATTTTGGCCCCAACTCAAAAGTGAAAAGGAAAGTATGTTTATTTACACCGAGATTTAACTTTGTAAGGGAGACCTCAGTATTTAGCCTTCTAATAACAGTGATTTAAGTGAATTTTTATGGCAAAAAAAATTGAGTCACTACAAAGCTAATCATTTGGGAGGGTGGGGTTTTGTTTTAAAATTACAAATGCAGTGGTGATATTCTTTCAGCTTGTGAATCGATTGTTCACTTAGAAGTCAATTGTTTGGAACATAAATAATGTTTTCCTATAGAAACAATTTTTAGCTTGGTGGCTAAAGTCTCAGGCTAACCCACAAAGACTCATAGTATTTGAACTGTAACCCTAGTATTTGTGGTCTGATTTCTGAAAAGGAAGAAGAAATGTTCTCTTCTGGATCTAGGACTGGCCCATAGCATATTTTTGAAACAGAAGATACTTGGCTTTGAAGTCTTTTTTCCTGTCCTTTTGCACCTCCCTCCTGCTTGGTCCCTGGTGCTTTCTTCCTGCTTTTTGTACTTCACCCAGACCTGCTTTACTTCTCCTTTCAGTCAAACACCCATTTGTCCTGTTGTGCTTATCTCAGCTAAGTGTTCAGAAGAAAGGCTTCTACTGAACTAATTCACATAAAGAATAAATAACAGCCCCATAAATTCTTAGAAGCATTAAAAATACATATAATGCCAAAATTTTTAAAGTGACATGTCAATATAGAAGAAAGATAATAGGATAGATAAAAAACTAGTATGTATGACAGGTTGGCCTGGGGCTTTCCATCTAAATAGATCTTCTCACAACTTTTTCATTTCTTCCACTTTCCCCCCATAGGTTTTCTAAAAACCCCACAGTTTTTCACAGTGGCAGGCAAAGTGAGGGCTTCAGCAAGGTAGGGGCAGGGGTGGGAGGAATTGTATGTGTGTCTGGATTACCTGAAATTTGGGTGTTGGGAAGAATGGCTCTGTGGTATATTCTTCTCACCCTTCCTTCTAGGAAGTTCTTGCCTTATGGACCTTTGTTGCATCCATCTCTTTTCTTCCTCTCTGTCACTTTTCTCTCTTTCCTCACTTTTGCCTATGTGTCTCCTCCTTCCCTCAGGGAGGGAGCCCTCCATCTCAAGTGACACTCGAACAGATTCCTCAACGGAGAGCTATCCCTACAAACACTCCCACCACGAGTCTGTGGTCAGTCACTTCTCTTCTGATTCTCAGGGGACAGTCATCTATAATGTGGAGAATGATTCCATGTCCCAGAGCAGTCGGGACACAGGTAGGGACTTATGTAGAGGACCCTGCTTGCTTGATTCATTCCTGCATAGAAAGTCTCCCAAGAAACAGAAACTGGGACAAGTCAGAAATGTTTGCCATGCAAAGTCAAAAGGCACAGAATTTGGGTAACTGAGTGGGATGCAAAGAAACAACATAGTTCTAAATGAACAAAAATGCTTCATTGCATACTTCTGTCAATAGCAGTATGTCAGTAAGGACCATTGTAATATGATTAACAATTTAATTCTGAAATCTGCATTTTTTTCCTGCTATCCTTTTGATTCCTGCCCTTCCCATAGTACCCCATTAAACCCTTTTACTTTATCTTATATCTTATCATGTTCTTATGCCAGGTTTTGTCCTGAGTAAAGGGCTTTGAGAGAAAATACATGCATGGGTAGGGAGACACCTGCTCATCATCTTGCTAGGCTTCTGAAGGACTGAGATGCAAAAGAAGAAAAGATGTCCTGCTTATTATTGTACATTCTATATAGAGAATTCTTGAATTGTTTGTTAATTGTCAGGAGGGCGTTCCTGTGTCAGTGGAAGAAATCAATATGGGGCATATGAGGGAGGAACAGTGAGATGAAAAGTTCATTCTGGAGATAGAACACCTAAAGCATAGAATAGTGCCTGTACTTTTTTTTTTTTTTTTTTTTTTGCAGTCCTGGGGTTTGAACCCAAGGGCCTTGCACCTGCATGCTTTGCAAGTGCTGGACCACTGAGCTGTGCCCCCAGGCCAATTTTTACTTTTTGAGACAAGGTCTCACTAAGTTACGAAGAGTACCTCTGGTCTTGAACTTGCAATCCTTCCACCTCTGCCTCCTGAGCTGCTAGGATTACAGGCATGCGCCACCGCACCCGGCAGTGCCTGTACTTTTAAGGACTATGGGAATTAGTGAGCTCATGACTTCAGATTGGAGGTTTATACTCTGTGCATGTTTTTTTTTAAATTGAGCATTTCAAGCATTAGTAACTATTCAAAATAGTATACTGCCCTTCCATGTTTCTGCCACCTAGTTTCAGTAATTATAACTCACAATCTAGTTTTACCTGTACCTCTACCTATTGCCCTCACTCCTGAATTATTTTGAAGTGAATTTCAGACTTTATATTACTTCTTCCATAAATATTTTTGTGTGTATTGCCAAAACATAAGACACTTAAAAATAAGCATACCATTATCAACACTTAAAAATAGTAATGAGGGCTGGGGATGTAGCTCAGAAAAAAATAGTAATGAAGGCTAGGGATGTAGCTCAGTGGAATAGTATTTGCTTCACATGTAGAAGGCCCTGTGCTCAAGCCCCACACTGTAAAAAATAAAGAAAAAGTACCCCCCCACACACTCCAGTATTAGGGGTTGAACTCAGGGCATTGCACATGCTTGGCAAGCACACTAGCATTGACCTATAACCTCAGCCCATTTTTATTTTGAGACAATGTCTTGCAAAGTTCTACAGGCTTCCTCTGGCCTTGAACTTGTGATTTTCTTGCCTCAATCTCCTGAGTTGCTGGGATTATAGGTGTGCACCACAGCACCTGCCTCAAATTCATCTTCCTTCCCTCCCTCCCTTCCTTCCTTCCTTCCCTCCCTTCCTCCCTCCCTCCTTTCCTCCCTTCTTTCCTCTCTTTCTTCCTTCCTGCCCTCCTTCCTTCCTTCACTCCCTTCTTTCCTTCCCTCCCTTACTTCCCTCCCTCCCTCCCTCCCTCCCTTCCTTCCTTCCTTTTTTCCTTCCTTCCTTCCTCCCCTTCCTTCCTTCCTTCCCTCCCTCTCTTCCTTCCTTCCTTTCTTTCTCCCTTCCTTTCTTACTGGTTGACCCCAGGGCCTCAAGGATACTTTTGCAAATACTCTACCAGTGAACTACATGTCCATTCCCCTTTCTTATTTTTTATCTTGAGATAGAGTCTCGCTAAATTATGTAGACTGTCTCTGGCCTTGAACCTGTGATCCTCCCACCTCCTAAGTTGCTGGGATTGTTAGGAGTACACCACTGCGCCACAACCCAGTCTATTTTTTACTTTTTATTTTGAGACAAGGTCTCACTAAGTTATACAGGCTGCCTCTGGCCTAGAATTTACAATCCTCCTGTCTGCCTCCTGAGTGCTGAGATTATAGTCATGCACCAACACTCCCAGCTCTAAATGTCATATTTTTTAGTGGTTTCTTTATTTTACTCAAAATTCAAATGACATCTACACATTATGATGGGTTGATAAGTCTTGTAGGTTACTTATTTTTATTTTTTGGGTTTTTTTGAGACAGGATCTTGCTATGTAGCACAGGCTGGCCTCAAACTCATGATCCTCTTGACTTAGCCTCCCAAATACTGAGATTATAAATTACACTACGTATATAGGTATGGGTCTGGGATTTAACTCAGTTGGTAGAGTGCTGCTCTGCACTCTCTGAGGTCCCAACTTCGATCCTAGCACCACAAAAATGGGAGAAGGAGGTGGCAATCCATTCCCAAGACAATCCTGAAACAATGAGCCATTGAAAACCCTATAGGGGTCTCTATGAGTCGGACACGACTCAACGGCACCTAACAACAGCAACAACTACTGTACCTGGTTTTATTTATTTATTTATTTTTGAGATGGAGTCTCACTATGTTGCCTGGGCTGGTGTCAAAATGATAAGCTTAAGAATCCTCTGGCTGGACATAGTGGCACTTGGGAGGCTGAGGCCAGAGAATTGACACAATTTGAGGCCCCCATGGTCTACATAGTGAGTTCCAGACCAGCCTGGGCTGCACAGTGAGACTCTGTCTAAAATAAATAAACAAACAAACAAATTCCTCCAACTTCATCCTCTCAAGTGCTGGCACTACAGGTGCATGCCACTGAGCCCAGTTAGTATAGGTTTTAATGTATAGGTTTTTCCTCACATTTTTCCCTTGCAGTTAGTTCACTGTTGAAGAACTAGATAGTTTTACCAGATTCTGAATTTTGCTGATTGCATCCCTATGGTATGCTTTAATATCTTCCTTTGTCCTTTTTTTCTTGCAAATTGGTAGTTGAACCTAGAAGTTTGGTCAAATTGATGTTGGATTTCTTTCTTTCTTTCTGGGTGTTTTTTTTTTTTTTTTGTCATATTGAGGGGTTGAACCCCAGGGGCTTGTGCATACTTTACAAGTGCTCTACCACTGAGCTGTACCCTCAGCCCTTTTTTTTAATTTTTTATCTTGGGACAGGGTCTTGCTAAGTTATGTAGGCTGCCTCTGGCCTTGAACTTGCGATCCTCCTGCCTCTATCTCCTGAGTTGCTTGGATTATAGGTGTGCGCCACTGTGCCTCGCTGATGTTGGATTTCTTTTCATAACTACTGCACAGATGGTGTTAAGTGTGAGTTTTTAAGACCATATTTCTGAAACTGTGAACCAGGGAGAAACCACACTAATGATAAACTATATGAATTTTTCTAGAAGAGTCAGTTTTATGTTGAGGGTTCATGGGGTAGGGCATGCACATTAGTTTAACATTGGTAACTTTTAGTTGCTCCAAGTGATTTCCTCTTTTCTTAAATCTTTCTTGTGGACTCAGAATTAGCAAAGGAACAGCTAAAATAATAAAAGATTGCATAGGGGAATTAGTTGGAAATAAGAATCCATGTTACTACATTGGTGATACCTGAATGTATACAAGGATTTTCATATACCAATATATGAAAATAAATTTCTGTTAGCTGTCAATGCATTTGAAAACCTAAAGGGTTTTCTCTAGACCTGTTTTAAAACTTAATTTGCCTCTTTTCCAGCAGCTTAGTTGATTATATCCTTTAGAATCTGACCTTTTCTATATAATTTAAATCATAATCATACATTTGCATTTTGTGGTCATGAAGCAGGGAAAGTTACATAAAACATCCCAACTCCCCTGGTCTTCTGAATGATTACTGTTGAGGATCTTTGAAGTATAATCTCTGGGTGAAATCACGTTTAGTGAAGCATGTGTTGGGGATGAGAATGAGAATTAAAGTTGAAGTGTCCTTTTAAATGGTCCACACTTTTGAAGATTTTGGGCTGGTTCTTAAAGTTGTACTTAATCCTTTATTGTGGACAAAGGCTTGGGTATGTGGGATAACATACTACTAAATATACTAAATATACTAAAATAGATATACTAAAAATCATACTTTACTTGATATGCTTTGCCAAATAAGAGGAAAATTCTGTCTTCAGGTTTATAAAAGTGAGTACTTTTTAATATAATCTTTAAAATTTTTGCCTTTTAAAAATTACCTAGATCTAGAGAAGGTGGCTCAGTGGTAGAGCACTTGCTTAGTATGTACAAGGTGCTGGATTCCATCAAGTACTGCAAAAGCAAACAAAATTATCAAGTAATGTGTCCTTATTCCTTCTGGGTCACTGGGAAAGATTATGAGTTTGATTTGAGACTAATTGCTCAGGAGACAGTGTAAATTTGGAAGTTTCCATTAAATACTTCAGATTTTCTGCATTATCTACTGAGATATTCCTGCACTTAAATTAGATACTATTGGCCCTTGCAGCTTCTGATCTATGGGTACGCTAAATTTGTGACACTGCCACAAATTCCAAAGGGATACTAGCATCCCAAGAGAATGGACGTCAGTTTCAGATACCAGCTTACACCCATTTCCTTGTTCTTTCAGGGCACTTAACTGATAGTGAATGTAATCAGAAACACACATCCAAGAAAGGGTCCTTCATAGAGCGCAAGAGGAGCTCTGGCCGTGTTAGGAGGAAAGGTGATGAGCCACAGGCCTCAGGATACCACAGCGAAGGCAAGCTATTCTGCATTGCTTCTCTTTCTTCATTTCGTCTATCAGACTTTTGGGTTTTTTTTTGTTTTTTTGGTTTTTTTTTGGTACTGGGGGTTGAACCCAGGGCCTCGCGCCTGCATGCTCTGCAAGTGCTAGACCACTGAGCTGCACCCCCAGCCCATTTTTTTTTTTTTTTACTTTTTGAGACCCTGTCTCAAAAAGTAGGGAGGAAAGGAGGGAGGGAGGAAGGGAGGGAGTTACGCAGACTACCTCTTGTCTCGAACTTGTGATCCTCCTGCCTCCGCCTCCCGAGCCGCTGGGATTACAGGCGTGCGCCACCGCGCCCGGTTTATCAGACTTTTGTTATACTCCAGACTATTGGCTTCTCCTTTCTGCTCAAAGGCTTTTCCTTGTTCTGTTGACTTTGGGGTCTGGGTTAGTGATCACTTTAAACATCTATATTTGTTTCATTCTTTGTGTTTTTAGGAGAAACACTAAAAGAGAAGCAGGCTCCTAGAAATTCTTCCAAACCATCCAGCAGCACCAACAGGCTAAGGGATTTCAAAGAGACAGTCAGCAATATGATCCATAATAGACCCTCCCTGGCTTCTCACAACAATGTAGGATCTCCCTGTGGGGGAAGGGGAGGAGACCAGCCTGGCAAAAAACCTCCTAAAACCCTGCCTTTACACTCTCGTGACTGGGAACTAGAGAGTACCAGCAGTGAGTCAAAATCCAGTTCTTCCAGCAAGTATCGTCCAACGTGGAGACCCAAACGAGAATCTCTGAATATTGACAGTATTTTTAGTAAGGATAAAAGGAAGCATTGTGGCTATACCCAACTTAGCCCCTTTTCTGAGGATTCAGGTGAGGAAATAATGTGTGAAGAATTGGTCTTCCAAATAAAGTTGATTTATGTGTTTAAAAAGCCTAGGTTTTGTTGTTGTTGTTTTTGTTGTTGTTGTTGTTGTTGGTGGTGGTGGTGGTGTGTGTGTGTGTGTGTGTGTGTGTGTGTGTGTGTGTGACCTGGCAAGCAGGGTTTTTACTCAGTGTCAGGCTTTTGGAAGATGTGAGTTCAATGAATGAGTGTTCAGAGGAAGGTATTAATTAGTCTTGATGTTGGAAGATGCTAAATCTACCTCCTTTTCCATACTTGTCCTTTGTTCGAGATAGCTAAAGAATTTACACCAGATGAAGTAAGCAAGCCAGCTGCTTATGACATTAAAGCTTGTGAACCAAGTTCCAAGTACAAGCCCTGGGGTCCAGCACGGCCAGGCTCTCACCTTTTAGAGCAGCACCCTCGCCTTATCCAGCGAATGGAATCTGGCTACGAGAGCAGTGAGAGGAACAGCAGCAGCCCTGTCAGCCTGGATGCAGTTCTGCCTGAGAGCTCAAATGCCTGCAGGTATTGTTTGGCCTTTGAATAGAGGCATTGTCCCTTGCAGCAATGGGAGCTATTTGGTGTTTTCAACAAGGCTTAGACAAGTGGAGAGATGGTGCTTTAGTACCATCTTGTCTATCTGCTCTATCAAGTTTCTGTAGCAGCAGCACCCTCTGCTGGGAGAAAGAGCAAAAGCATTTGAGAAAGGACAGCTTTCAATTACAAATTGTTCTTGTTGTTGTTAGGTGCCATCAAGTCGTGTCCGACTCATAGGGACCTTCATAGGGTTTTCTTTTTTTTTCTTTTTTATAAGTTATACAAAGTACTTCATTGTCATTCTATACTAGTAAGCAGTTGAAGAGAACATATATATCATGAATAAAGACTGATATTTGTGTACTTTGGAATACTACTAAGCCATTAAAAAGCATGAAATAGATCTCCATACACTGACATGGAAGGATATCCATGATATGTTGAAAGGTAAAAGATCATGGAGGGAAAATGTACATATTCTTGATCCAATTTTTGTGCACAAACAAAATCCAAATGTGAACATACATGTGTTCTATGTATTTATCTTTGCATAGTAAAGTTAATGGAAAAATAGCTCCTAAACATTAACAGTGATTTCCCCGTAGGAGTAGGATTTCCCCTCATAGGGTTTTCAATGGCTGATTGTTTCAGGATTGCTTGTGGAGTGGATTGTCAGGTCCTTTTCCCATCAATTTCAAGTATTAGGTATAAAATAATTGTTTAATCTTCACTTTAGCAGCACATATCCTAAAATTGAAACAACACAGAAAAGACCAACATTGCCCATGGAGCAAGGGTAATGTGCAAATTTGGGAAATGTTCCACATTTTTCAGATGTGTAAGATGAACAAATCTAGAGATCTAATGTACAATATGAGAAATATAGATAATAAAATTGTACAGTATATGAGATTCATGTTAAATGAGATTTTTAGCTGCTCTTTCTACAGGAAAAATGGGTAACTAAGATGATAGATATGTTAATTTTCCTTTATTGTAGTACACTTTTTACTATATATGTATGCTTGTTTATCCCATAACATCATGGTATATGCCTTAAATATACATAATTTTAACATTTATTTAAAAAATTGTTTAGCAAGTATTTTTCAGTGAAAGAATGAATTAGTGAATCAAACTGTTTTAATCTTAAAATCAGAGAAGAAACCCAACTGTTACCTAGTCTTACTTTATATTTTGGGATAGTTTTTATTTTGTTTTGAGTTGCTGTAGTTTCTGACTTTTGTCTTCTGCAAGGGACATACCACATCTTCATTCTTTCCCACTGTTCTTCCTTGGCCACAGAACCTAGTTCAGTGTTACTTGTGAGAAGATGCTACAAAAGTTTAGTAAGATAGGCTGGGAATGTAGCTCAGTAGAGAACTAGCCTAGCATGTGTAAGGATGTAGGTTTGATGCTCAGCACTGGAAAAAAAGAGGGAGGGAGAAAGAGAGAGGGGAGAGGAGAGAGAGGGAGGGAAAGTTTAGTAAGAAAGAGGAAACCAGTATATATGAGAATAATATGTTCATTAATTCATTTAGTAGATTTTGAATGCCTATTGTGTACCAGATACTGTGTTACATGTATAAGATGTGAAAAGTAAGATAAGATGGGGAAATGAGTAGATATTTTAATTTTAATTTTTCAAAAGTAGGTTAGTGGAAGTCCCCTCCCCCCCCCTTTTTTTGGTACAAGATCCTGCTGTGTTACACAGGCTGACTTCAAACTCCTGGGCACAAGCAATCCTCCTGAGTAGCTAGTATAATAGGCACACACCACCATGCCCTGCTTCTAGGCTTTAGTTATATTAGTTCAGTGTTTTGTTGAGGAAGTTTAGTCTTAAGAATCTGTAAGAAACTACCCTTCTGAATCTCCCTGTGATTTAACCACAGAACACCAAGCACTGTGGGCATTGTAATCAATGTCACTCTAAAGTCCGTTGCTGCCAACATAGTTAAGAAATAGTACATGGGCTCATGGAGGTTATAATCAACCCTAACAAGAAGGAGAAGGGTGCTATTGCCAAGAAATAAGGAGATGTAGGCCACCAATAATGAGAGGGGGATCCAGTGATGTGCCATCTCTATTCCTGGGAAACCAGTAAGCAGGAATGAGAAGATAGTGATATTGAGCCACATTGTGACATTTCAAAGAAGAAAATATTCCCTTCAGGTAACGTGATAGAAACCAGTTCTTTAGAAGTTGCCCCTTGAGACTACTATCTACACTTAAGATGCTCATTTGACCTGACTTCCAGTAAAAGTAAGGATGGTTATTTAGTCATTCCTTGGAGATTCCTAGGTATGGGAGAATAGAGTATATAAAAATCAACTATATATTATTCAGGGGTTACTATAAGTTAGATTATGGGAGAAGATACTGGAAATACAGCAATGTATACTGAATAGATCATGTTGATGTTCTTGTAAATCTTGTAATCCACAAAAAATGAAAGAAGAAATCACTATAATTCAGTAGTGTTATAATTGTTTTGGAATTTACACAGTGTTTTTCATGGTACTCCTTGTCTTAACTGGTTGCATTGAGGATGGATGTCAAGGTTTCCCAGAGTATGTGAGACCTAGAAGATGAAAAAGATTTTAAGTAGTGCTGAAAGAGCTGATCTGAACATCCTATGGCAAAATAATCTAAACAAAAAATAACATGTAAACAAATAAAACAAAATAGTTAATTTTAGGGATTGCTTAATAGGTAATACATTTGTAAGGAATATTCAATTGATAAAGGTCTGGTGATTCGAGGGAGGCTACAAAATGACACAAGAGTAACTTATATGTTTCTATCTCCAAAACAAATAAAACTCTGTGCTAAAAAAGAAACCACCTTTCTGATGCTTTTACTAGACTCTGGGTTTCTTTTGAAGGGATCCAAGTGCTAAGAAATCGACTGGGTTTGTCCCTTCTTGGCGTCATATCCCAAAATCTCACAGCAGTAGCATCTTAGAGGTAGAGTCCGCAGCATCCATGAGTAGCTGGACAAAGACTCAACCCTTGTCAGGTAAGCAAAATGGCATTAGATTTTGGGAACTGGATTTGACCACCGATTCAATTTGGGGAACAGGCTTACCTGAGCACATTTGAAACTAGAGGACATTTGCATATTTGGAATTAGAGAATACCTGAATATTCCATCAGAATGTAAATATGGAGACATTTCAGCTGCTCCATCTTTAGATTGCTTTATTGCTTATTCTCCATCACAGCTTGCCTGAATGTTTTTGCCTTGAAGCAAGCCCTTGTGGGAACAATAAGGGATAGAAATATGGTGACAGGTGGTATTAATACCTATATTCCTTGGAAAAATAAGTCCTAGGGCTTTCCTTGATATAGGGAATGCCTTTCAAATGAATTTCTTATTGATTAGTATTATGAATTGAGATACAAATTAGGACAATGTAGAGTATAGGCAAAACTGGGAGATAAGGAATCCAACTTAATCTGCCTTTATATCCTAGTCTGACTATCAATTCTCTTAATAATTATTGAACATTCTTAGAAGTGATTGGAAAGGGAGTATACGGCAAAAGTGCTAAAAAGATGTGAACCCTTTTAGGTATCTGTGCTATAGTTTGCTGACATTTCCTAGGACAGAGCAATGCCTGTACAGGCAGATACATTTAAAGTACTGGTTTAGAATAAGTTAGAGAGCAATGGGAGAAATCCATTCTTCCCAATGAAATTATATATTTGGCTTGTTTCTCACATTTTAACTTATTTCATGCTATCAGCATTACTTAAAAAACTTGTATGGTGGGTGCAGTAGTACATGCCTTTAATCTCAGCAACTCGGGAGGCTGAGGCTGGAGGATCACAAATTCGAGGCCAGAGGCAGCCTGAGTAACTTAGTGAGACTCTATCTCAAAAATAAAACATAAAAAAATGGGCTGAGGTTGCAGCTTAGTGGTAAAGCACTTGCAAAGTATGTGCAAGGCCCTAGGTTCATCCCCCAAGTAGTGCAAAACAAATTTAAAAAGAAAGAGAAGCCGGGTGCGGTGGTGCATTCCTGTAATCCCAGTGGCTTGGGAGGTGGAGACAGGAGGATTGCAAGTACAAGACCAGAGGCAGTCTGCATAATTTATCGAGACCCTGTCTCAAAAAGTAAAAACATGGACTGAGAGTGCAGCTCAGTGGTCCAGCACTTGCAAAGCATGCAAGTGTGAGGCCCTGGGTTCAAACCCCAGGCCTGCAAAAGAAAGAAAGAAAGAAAGAGAGAGAGAGAGAGAGAGAGAGAGAGAGAGAGAGAGAGAGAGAGACAGAGAGAGACAGAGAGAGAGAGAGAGAAGAGAAGAGGAGAGGAGAGGAGAGACTTGTGATCATTTGTGAGACAATTGCCCCCCTCTTTAGATAGCCAGTACAATAAAGAGTGAGTCTCCTGATTTTCTAGTTAGTACTCAATTCTGGACAAACTGGGTAGAATCTACCAATAGGATTCCTCAATTGGTAAAAGATATTTAGCAAAGAGTTATGACAAAATTCTTCACATGACATATCACCTCACCATCACAGTGTATCAGTTACCGCTTGGTAAAGATTGCTTCCTACTGTTTAAGAGCATGGATTATGAATTTAACTTATTTGACTTGAAGTCAGCTCTACCCTTTGCTGTCTATGTCATGTTTTCGTGGCTGTTTTCTCATTTCCTAAAATGGGAGAAATACTATCTACCTCATCAATTGTGAGAATTAAATACGTAAAGGTACTTTTAAAATTGTTCCTAGCACATTGAGTGTGCTTAATAAATATTAGGTATTACACTGTTGCTGTTATGAAGCATTAAAAATAGTAGTAGTTATTGTTATTGGTATTATTATTGATGGCACTATCCAAGACATGGATTTCAAATTGAAGGCAAGAGTTCTGAAAAACAGCACAGTGACCATAAATTCAGCAGATGCTTTATTTTGCTTGTGGAAATGTGATTTATCTTCTCTCTTGCTTGTGTCCCAGGTGGGGAGATATCTTCTAAAAGTGAACTGGATGAATTGCAGGAAGAAGTGGCCAGGAGGGCTCAGGAACAGGAACTTCGAAGGAAACGGGAAAAGGAATTAGAGGCTGCTAAAGGGTTTAACCCTCTTCCCAGTCGATTCATGGACTTGGATGAACTACAGAATCAGGGTAACTATTGTGAGAATTAGGTTGTGGGTAATGGGAACAGAGAGAAAAGGTAGGAAATAAGATCCAAGCATATAAGTTTCCTGTCTTCTGTTTAGCATAGTTAAATTTTATTTTAATTCAACCATTCCACTGAGAGCTAATTAAAGAAAATGGCAAGGCTATTGATTAGAGATGAGCACTAATTTGGAGTCCATCTATTAAAAGTCTATGGGTTAAAAATAATATATTATTTTTGTTCTGTTTCTTGTTTTTTGTGGTATTGGGGGTTGAACCCAGAGCCTTGTGCTTGCATGCTTTGCAAGTGCTGACCACTGAGCTGCACCTCCAGCCCATTTTTTTCACTTTTTTGAGACAGGGTCTCGCTAAATTATGCAAACTGCCTCTGGTCTCGAACTTGCGATACTCCTGCCTCTGCCTCCTGAGTCGCTGGGATTGCAGGTGTGCACCACCACACCCAGGGTAATATATTACTTGTGAAAAGTGTTTTCTATGAACATCTATTAGAAGGTATAAGTAAAACAAGTTTCAATTCAGAAATAGCAAAAAAGGACAGGAAACCACACTGATTGTGAAAGGTATTCTTGCTGGGAAAAAATATACCCTGGAGATGTATTACCTGTAGCTTCAGGGAAGTGTATCTGCCAAATGGCTGCTGAAAACAGTGCTTAGTATGCTTTTTCTGTGTTACATTTATTTCTGTTTTAAATGCAACAGTGGGGATTGGGCCCAAGGCCTCATGTATGCTAGGCAAGTGCTCTATCACTGAACTATATGAGCTACACTCCTGGCCCCCTAACTTGCTGTTTTTTTTTTTGTTTTTTTTTTTTTCGTGAGGGTCTTGCTCTGTTGCCCAGGCTGGCCTCAAACTGTCAGCTCTCTTGCCTCAGTGTCCTGAGCAGCTAGGATTACAGACATGTGTCACCAAGTCCAGCCCTAATTTGCTTTTCTCTCCCCCAGTACTGGGTATTTGAGGCCAGGACCTTGCACATGCTAGGCAAGACTCTACTACTGAACTGCACCCCAGCCACTTTTAAACATTTTTATTTTGAGATAGGGTTTCACAGGCTGCCTCTGGCCTCTACTTGTAATCCTGCTTCTGCTTCCCAAATAGCTGGGATTACAGATGTACGCCACGGTGCCTGACATAATTTACTTTCGATCCCATGACAATCCCCAATCTCATGTGATTTACATGAACTTAAGTTTCCCCAACTACCCCATGTGTAGTCACCTTTTTTCCTCCGTAGAACTTGTTTAGGATGATGCTTTGTACTAAAAGAGACTGCCTTTCAGAATAGGAGTTCAATACATTGAGGTATATACCTTAAATAGGTTGTGGAACATATGTCTCAGCTTTTCTTTCTGTAAAATGAATTTATCATTCTTATTACTCAAAATTCCATTTTATAACAAATTGTGCTGAAAAGCACTAAAGCAGTATGAAGGATAGGAGTCATTGCTGCTTATGTGGGTGCTTTGTCTTTGCCATTTTTCTTTTTGTCAACATTCAGAGTAGCTTTCTGGGCTAAATAGTCCTATTTGGGGGTAGCTTTTCTCCTTTTAATTATTGTCCTTGTAGTCATCTTCTCCCTCTCCCTCCTATCCTCCTCTTCCTCTGTTCTTTTCCCCTTCTTCCTCCTTCTTCCTTCTTTCTTCTTGGTGAAGATTGAACCCAAGTCCTTGCCCAACGCCAGGCAAGTGTTTTACCACTGAGCTACTCCTTCAGCCCCCTATTGTTTTTCCATTAAAGGTAATTATTGTCTTATATTTTCCAAAGATTGTTTTTGTTTTGAATCCTCAATTCCTTAATTGTCTGTGTATTTGAATAGTCTTTTCTTTCTTTTTGACCTCAGGCTCTATCAGTTTGGTGTCCTGGGTTTGTCATGTTTTTTCTGTGTCTCTTCCTCCACCCCACCTGTTAATTGAGCAGTACCTTAAAGTTGAGAGGGCATCCCACAGACTATGCTTTATTGTCATTTCTCCATTCACTTTGCTTCAGCATCTGCTTGAAGAGCAAGGATTGGAGTGCTACATATCTGGATGATAAAAACTTAAATCTATTATAGTGATTGAGCAACTCTAGTTTGCCTAGATCTTTGTTGAAACCCCCCCCCCCTTTTTTTTTTTAAGACAGGATCTCACTATATAGCCCTGGCTTTGAGTTTGTGATCCCTTTGCCTCAGCCATCTCAAGGGCTGGGATTTCAAGCATATGCCATCATGCCTGGCCAAGAATTTGTTTGTTTGTTTTAGCTACCACTTCTGATTATAAAAGTTATATAGATTCAAAATTTCTATAGATTAGTTGATTATAAATGTAATGAGAGAACTTTGGGCTTAGGGCGAGTGGAAACTACACCTCTAGAGACAGAGTGGAACCTGAGTGCCAAGTTTTTCAGAACCAGTCTTCTACTTCTCTGTCTTTTAATTATTCTCTGAAAGCCACAATGAAGTAGGTGGTGAATGTTAGGTCTATGAAGAGCCTTTCTTATCATATCTGTTGTTGTAGCTGAAGGTAAATGGAGAATGGGAGAGGGAGTCATTATGGGGAGAAATGACTCAGATATTTTGATTATTTTACCCTTATGATCTTGTGATGGCTCAATGTCAATCTCAATCGTAGGTTAACTTACATTACAGCTTCCTGTCAGTTTATGGTTATAAGTAGAAGGTAAGGGGACACTTGGGGCTGGGATTTAGCTCAGTTGTGAGCTAAATCAGCACTGTGCTGCAGTCTCTGAGGTCCCAAGTTCAATTCCCAGTGCCGCAAAAATGGGAGAAGGACCTGGCAACCCACTCCCAAGGCAATCCTGAAACAGTCAGCCATTGAAAACCCTATGAGGGTCGCTATGAGTCGGATACCGACTTGACGGCACCTAACAACAACAACAACAAGGGGACACTTGAACTTGAAGTTTCATTTACAGAAGTTGTCTTTACTTGTATTTCCTAGCCTTTCCATTTGGCATTGTACTTGGGCTCTTCTGCATCTGTTTTGAACACATATCCACTTTGAGAGGAGAAAGGGATATCCCTTGCTTGCTATATAGGAAGGTGATTTTTTTGGGATAGTTTTGATGAGTAAGTAAGTCTATAGCCATACCACTCTAGCATCAGATCTCATCAGATATCGGAAGCTAAGCAGGGTTGGGCCTGGTTAGCACTTGGATAGGAGACTGCCTGGGAACACCGGGTGCTGTCGGCTTGGGAGAAGGACCTGGCAACCTACTCCCAAAACATTCAGCCCTGGCATATCATATGAATAGCTGAGAAGTACTTGACAATAGTGCCGGGCATGGCGCTGTGTTGGGTGGAGTTTCATTCCGTCACTATGAGTTGGACCTGCCTTGATGGCACCTAACAATAACCACAACAACAAAGGAAGGACATGATAAAAGTAAATACACAGCAGTACTGATTAAACTTATGTCTGTAGAACAACAAATGCAGCTCAGCTGCTGTGGTAGATGCAATGAGGTGGGAATGGTAGACCACCTACGCCCAGGAGGTATACTGGTTTTCTAGTTCAGGATAGTCCAGAGATGATTAAGAATTGATATAGAGATGAAGTAGAATAGATGATTTTCCACAGAATAAGGAAGTCATCTTTGTTATAACAGCAATGAAGATCTGGGTTGTTGACATTCGTTGACAAGATGAATCCTGTTACACTATGGAAAGGCAGTTCACTTGTAGGCAATAAGAATGACATTAGCACTGTAGACAATACTTTGTTCTTTCTTTGAGGGAAACTCTGAGATGTTGGAGTTGAAATATGTGGTTGACAATGACATACTTCCTTTTATGGCCTTGGTGAGGTGTCAGTTAAGGCAAAAATGGATGCTGTACTTGTTTTAGAGACTTCTTAATATCAATAGACAGTTGGAGTAAGGGTAGACCAGTGGCTCCACAACAAGGATTTCTGTGTACTAATGGGAAGCAATGGTACATAGGAGAAATTGGAATTAATTGTAATGAAAATCAAAAGTGCTGGCCCTTTCAGGGAGGAGTGACGGCTTTGAGAGGTCCCTGCAAGAGGCAAATTCAGTGTTTGAAGAGTCAATGCATCTGGAACGAAAGGGAGACTGTGCTGCAGCTTTGGCTCTCTGTAATGAAGCTATCTGTAAGTAACTCTAACCGCTATGGCTATGGCTTTTTTTACTAACTTCACAGTAATTATTAGTGTTGTTATTCAGGTGGCCATATAAACAACTTTTATGGTTTTTTTTTTTTTTTGCTTTCCATTTCCCAAATTGAGGCCCTTTAGATATGTTTGCCCTTTAGATTTCTAAATATGCCTGGCACTCACTGTGGCCTGTGGATATTTTCTGGAATAACCTCAGCAGAAATCCACAGTTGAATTCTCCAGTCATGCCTATCTTCTTATCCCAAGATAAAGCTAGACCTCAAGTGTGAGGTTAGTCTGCTTTTTCTCTAGTCATGGACTAGTGAGATGGAGCTTATAGTAGGAAAACTAGATAAATTGGTTCTGACTTGCCAGACTGGCAACTTTCCACTGCAATTTTGGATTCTTTTTATTTGTCCCCTACCTTTCTTGTATGCAGCACCACAGTGTTAGAGCAAGGGACTAAGGCTTAGAATTGGTATCTGAGTCTTAAATGTGACTCAGAAGAAATTGTGCTCTATAAAGACAGATGCAGGTTTGGATCTTATTTCTGTGTAGGAAGGGGGAGTTGGGAGCTGAGAGTGGAGACCAGAGTCTAACATGTCAGTTGGAAAGGATGACAAGAGTGGCAACCTCTAAGCGCTAGTTGTCTTCCTGATTTGTTTTATTTTATTTTCCTTGTTTTGTTTTTTGTTTTTTAAAAATTTGAATAACCTGTTTTGCCTCCATGGCTTCCAGCAATGTTCCTTATAGCCAGAGCCAGTTCTGTGCCCTGGACAGCATATGCATGGTCCATGCCTTGCATTTCTGCTGCATATTTTGAGTTTTACTGCATATCTTTGCTTGGTTTTAGTTCAGTTTTGTTCTTTTTATTTTTGTTCGTATTTTGTGTTCTGTTTTCTGCTATATATATTTTTTTTGCATTTTAGCTAAATTAAGACTTGCCCTGCATGGTGCCAGCTCTAGCACGCACAGCAGAGCCCTAGTCGATAAGAAGTTGCAAATCAGTATTCGAAAAGCACGGAGCCTGCAGGATCGCATGCAACAGCAACAATCATCGCAGCAGCCGTCGCAGCCCTCAACCTGCCTCCAATCACAGGGGTGTGCTCTCCCTCAGCCAACAAGGTAGTGCTTTGGAACCACGTTAGTTTATGGACAACAGGGGAGAAAGTGACCATGGTTGCTCCATAGCAAGAGCTCTCATTGTCTTGGCAACTACAGGGGAGAGAAAGAGGAGTCTGCTGAAAAGACTTTCTTCTCTCAGGTCAGATGTACATTGAAAAGCTCACTACACTGGTAGAGTCTTTTCCTTAATAATTCCTAGGAAGATGCAGAAAGCACAGAATAAGAAATAGACCACTGATCCAAATTTCCTGTGGGTGAGTTTATCTCTGGACTCTTGTAACAACACTATTGTTATATTTGTATATATTATGTTCTTAGACATTGTACTCTGGGCTACCTTTTATGTTGTAGCAACTGTATAATTTATTTTGGGATTTCAATGTTTCCCATCCCTCATGAAAACAGAGAAAAACAGTCTTCCTTGCTATGATTAAACCATAGAAAAGAGACACAAAGATTCTCTTTGCTTCTTTAAGGTTAGGACTAGGAAAAAGTCCTAGTAGCCACTGGTGTAGCTCTCACATGTTATCCCTTAAATTTGACTTTAAATTAGAATAAATGAATTTAAGTAAAAATTAGCTTTGTTAATAAATTTGAATGGTTTTAAAAATATAACTATAATAAAAGCAGCTCACTTTTTTTTTTAATGTGATGCCAAGGATGAAACCCATGGCCTTGTACATGCTAGGCAAGCACTCTACTACTGAGCTACATCTCCATCTCATGTTTTTGAACACTAACCGTTTTTGAACACTTGCCTAGGTCTAGGTCTGTTCTAAGCACCTTATAGTTTCATTTTACTTTATTTTCATAATTACTCCATGAAATAGGGACTATTATTTAGCGTACTTCATAAATAAGAGACCTTGGGCTCAGAGAGGATCAGTAAGGAACCCAAGATTAGTTATCTAATAAATATAATAGGGTAAAATTCAAATCTAGATCTATTAGATGCCAAAGTGCATTTCCTTGACCATTATGAAATACTTCCTTTTATAATTAGTTTTCACTTTTATGATTATAATGAGCATATCATATTCTTCATAATGTTGTACGAGTGACTATGTGGCTAAACCCACAAAGGTTTATGGTATACGGGTTGAATATCCCTTGTCCAAAATGCTTGAGACCAGAAGGCATTTCAGATTTCAGATATTTTTCAGATTTTGGAATACTTGTATAGACTTTACTGGTTGAAAATCCTTAACCTGAAAATCTGAAATCTAAAATGTTCCATAGTCCAAATGTTTCATCATCATGTCTGCACTCAAAAAGAGGTTTGGAGCATTTAAAGTTTTGGATTTTCAGATTATAGGTCCAAAATCTCACCAGTTTTAGAAGGCCAAATCCTAATTTGAAGGTTAGGGATATGCAGGTTGATCATCCCTAATCTGAAAATCTAAAATTTGAAAGATTAAGGGTCTTTTGTTGTTGTTGTTGTTGTTGTTGTTATTATTGTTTGTTTTTGTTTGGGCTTTTTTGAGACAGGGTCTCACTTTGTAGTCCATGCTGGCCTGGAATTCACTATGTAGTCTAGATTGGCGTCAAACTTGGGTCAATCCTCCTGCCTCAGCCTCCCAAGTGTTGGGATTACAGGTGTGTGCCACCATGCCTGGCTAAGGTTGAGCTTTTATTTAAATGCTTATAATACTGCATTGTTTTGGTCAGAAATATAAAATAATTAGTAAGAAGTCAACTGAATGCAATTAATCCCTATTCTTACTGCTAGATCGCAAGAAAGTCATAGTGTATATACTACATTAAGGAAGTATCTGAGTGAGGAATACAATGAAACTTAGATTATGAAAACATACTTGAAAGAGTTGGTCTCTGTGTAATCCCATGAACCCAAATGACCCTGTATTCTATAATTGTATCCTGTTGGTTCCTTTGGGTAGACTACCTTACGGGACCCTACGCAGGACTTCCCTCCTTGTCTAGCATCCTGGAGTTTTACTGTTTGGTATGAGTGATTTTCAGGCTTTGCTTATCTTCCATGTCATCTGCATGTGGGGCTGGCAATTTTTATTTTTTTAATTTGCAAGTAGAATGTGATTGGAATGGGACTTCACAGGTAGTAAAGAATACTGGTAAGGACTCTATTTAGTACTACAGTGTACAACTTTGATGAGGACATTTAATAGAGGATTAATATTATCTGTTTATCTGAATGTGAGTAGTTGCCCTTTTTTTAAGTTAAGATATAAACTATTGACTGTGTTTGTGGTTGTCTTTCCATTTATTTTTATCATCCTCTCTATGGATAGCTAGAAATGGGAATGGAATGAACAGTTCTTTTTGGAAGTGTTCGTGTCAATCAAAGCTGCTTATGACTGGCTCTCTCCATTTGTTTCAGTGAACAGCCTATCTCGCTCCAAGTATTGTTAAACCGGGAGGTCCAACTGGAACCCTGCACCAATACAAACTTTGGGGCCAGTTCTTTTTTTCACTCACCTGCTTCCTGCCATGAGTCCCACTCATCACTGTTCCCAGAGTCACCTGCCCTATCTGCCCCACAGCACAGTTCCCCCAGTAGATCTGCCTCTAAGCCTCTGACTTCGGTTGAGGTAAACAGCATTGACTCCTCTGCATTGCGTAGGCAGGGATTACCTAAAACACCAGGGAGGACTGAGAAAGATTCTTACCATGGATATTTGCCATTGGATGCTCCTGAGGGTAAGCTGCAAGGCCACAGGGAGGACAACAGCAGCTACTGCAGGTTCCCTCTACAAGACGGAAGGGGCATTGCTCAAGAACAGCTGTTCCAAGAAGAGAGGGATCCAGTTGACCCATCCCTGGAGATTCCTTGGTCACATCCAACAGGAGGAGCCTCCTCTGAGAGAGAAGATACACATAGCCTAGGCTGTAATCCTTCAAGTTCCTCAGTTCAGCCCAGTATTTCCCCTTACAGGACCTACCACTCCATAATGCCTGCTACTTCTTCATCTGTGCCTCACTCTCTTGATCCTGTGCAGAAAACTAACCAATGCCTCCAAACCCAAAGCCTCCAAACTTCACTGACTTCAAAAGTGGTTGGAGGCAGTGAAAAACCCTATAGGCCAGAGTTTCCCAGCACGAAGGGACTTGTCCGCTCTCTGGCAGAACAGTTCCAGAGGATGCAGGGTGCCTCCACAAGGGATGCTATAAGTTCCCAGGATCAAGGTTTGCCAAGTTGTCTAAAGAAGAACTCTTCTCCTTCTGACCTTAAGCCTCCATTCCCACGGGGTCAAGGGAAAGGCCACTGTCCTTGGATAAAACATCAGCCCTCTCTGGATGTTAGGGATAGACTGTCTTTCTGGGAAGAGCCTGCTGACCATTCTTCTCTTGCCATAGACTCTGGGCTGCCTAATGGTGAAACCAATAGGAGAGGAGAGCCCAGATTGTCAGAGCCAAGTGTATACCAAGGGAAGTTATCTCAAGTGAGAGATACTGGCTGTGAGGAGCTGGGTAGTATTATCAACCTGGGAACTTCTTTACCTTTAGATTCCTGGGTGAATATCACAATGCTGTGTGATTTTCAGCATAAACATGGGGTTCCTGGGACAGGAGAAAAGTCCTCCCCCCATGATTCCCATATCTGTGTAACCTATCCAGAGAAAAATCACATCCTTTTGCATCCACATTGGAACCAAGACACAGAGCAAGAGACCTCTGAATTGGAGTCTCTCTATCAGGCCAGTCTTCAGGCTTCTCAAGTTGGCTGTTCTGAATGGGGGCAGCAGGATGTGGCCTGGCAATCATTTAATGAAACAGGTAAAAATGCATTCAGGGATGAGGGAGAGTGGGGGACATATAAAAGCTGAAAGCAGAAGGAAAAGATCACAGGATGCATAGTGTTCTGTACAGATAGTATCCCTAGCTTAGTGAGAGACAGTAGAACTTCTGATTTTATTCATAAACCTTTCAGGATAAGGACAAGGTATTTTTCTGTCCAGAATGAAGATGAGGAAAGAATTATCACTCACAGATCAATTCCCTACTTATAAAGAAAGAGACCACTAAGTATTTGCCTGGGGCTGGGATTTAGCTCAGTGGGTAGAGCACTGCGCTGCAGTCTCTGAGGCTCTGAGTTCAATTCCCAGCACCGCAAAAATGGGAGAAGGGCCTGGCAATCCACTCCCAAGGCAGTCCCGAAGCACTCAGCCATTGAAAACCCTATGAGGGTCGCTATGAGTCAGATACCGACTCGATGGCACATAACAACAACAAGTATTTGCCTGTGGCTTCTTTATTATGCTGTGCTAAGGAATGGTTCATAGGCTTTGAGAATGACTTAGCATGAGATAGGGGAGGCTGAGAGCATGATTTTCTTCTGTGGTTTAGATGTTAAACTGACCCCAAGATTTAGCTGCCAGGTCCACCTTGCAACAGGAATGTTCACATTGAGCTAATTCTTCAGTGTGGCGCTTCTAGATCATACTGAATTAGCTATATCAAGACCTTTCCTGATCCCCAAAGGAACTACCAGGTTTAGTCTTCCCAGAAGATTCAAGGTTATATGCATGTAAGGTAGCCATTTACCGCTTGAGATTCTGCTTGGGATAGCACTGAATGAGGAGTGAATCTTACACTTCAAGTATACATCACAGATTTAATTCTGGAAATTGAAGATATGGAGAATGTTTGTAACTTAGAATGATACACTTAATTCCAAAGTCTGAACTATTATCCAATATTAACTCCAAGTATAAATTTGGACAAGACCTTGCTTGATATCCTAGGGTGAACTTTTTACTTATAAAATGAGAATATTGGGTCAATGATTTTTAAAAAATACATTTCAATTCTAAAATGTTATGTATGAGTCTGTAAAATTGAACTCAGAGAACTTTATCTTCCTCTGAGTGTGACACTTTTTGTAATGTCATAGGTTTCTTGCATACTAACAACTAGTGCTTTATTAGTCAGCTGTCATTGCTGTAGCAGAAAAACCTATCCAAACAAACTTCTGGAGGAAAAGGTTTATTAGAAGCTCACAGTTAAGAGGATCAGTCCACAATGGTGGGAGTACAGGCATGGTAGCAGTGGAGGAAGGGCCTATGTTAGAGGACCTCACCACCTTGTGGGGCAGGAGGCAGAGAGTGAACACAGCTAAGAAACAGAGCCCTGAATCTGGGTAAAAATCCTCCAAAGGCCTGCCCTCAGGGAGCTACTTCCACAAAGCAAGAATCCTATCTCCCAAAGTTCCATGACCTCCACAGGCATCACCACCAGCTAGGGACCCAACATTAAAACTTACAACCTTTGAGGGACATTTAGACTAAAACCATAACAAGTGTTTAACATTAAAAAAAAATGGTTATGTAGTCGCTTGAACCAGAGCCTCATGCATGTTAGGCATGCCACCACTAAGGTACATCTCTAGCTCTCCACTTTTGTTTAATTATAGTCAAACAAGTGTTTTTTGAGTATTTACTATATCCCCTGGAGCTATGGAGAGATACCCCATGGATACAAAATTTTATACTGAACGATGTTTTGGAGGATATACATTTCTAGGGTAGATTTTGTAATAACATTTATTTTAGGTACATGGAGCAGAGTGATATGGGATGATTCTAAAGAATGAGGAAAGGCTGGTATCTGTCTCAGTGAGCTTTCTGTGTGATGTAAAGGAGAAAGAATATACCAATATTAAGTGGTTTAGGAATAGTGAACAAACAAAACACATTACAAAATTAAACTAGTTAAATATTAAACATATATTTAAAAACAAAAGCCATATAATACCCCAAATAGCAATAGTTTTCATTGTAGATAGTTTTAAAAATACATAAAGTAGCAAAAATTATTGCTAATCTGACTCTTAATATTTTTATAAGTTTACCTTTGGTTTTGTTTTTTGTATATATATGCTATATATGTAATTTAGTTTAATTTTTTTAAAGACAGAATCTGTCTGTGCAGCCTAGGCTAGCCTCAAACCCGAAATCCTCCTGCCTCAGCCTCCCAAGTGCTGAGATTATAGACATATGACACCATGTATGGGATATATATATATATATATATATATATATTTTTTTTTTTTTTGCAAAAATCTGGACCCTTACAATATATATGCAACATTTTCTGTAAAAAAACTGCTTTTAATTATTATAATATGCTGTATATGAATATACCATAATTTATCCATTCTATTATAGAATATTTCTTTTTCTCTCCCCCCACCCCATGCTGGGGATTGAACCCAGGGCCTCATACATGGTAGGCAAGTGCTCTACCACTGAGTAATATTCCCTGGCCCATAATGCAGCACTATGATAAATATCTTTGCACTTAATTGTTTGGTCACATTTCTGATAGGCTTCCTAGGATAAATTTTTAGAAGTATAATTACTAGTTAAGGCTATAAAGTTTTAAAAATCTGTTGATACATATTGGCAAATTACCTTTCTGAAGATTATATTTCTAGAATCAGTATGAAAAGTACTTACCAAACATTAATTTTTTGCTTAATAATGAATAAAAACATTTTAAAAATCCTTCTAGTCATCTGAATGTGGTAGTCCATGCTTGGGATTCCAGCACTTGGGAGGCTGAGGCAGGAGGATTGCAAGTTCAAGGCCAGCCTGGGCTATATAGCAAATTCCAGGTCAGCTCACCCTACATAGCAAGACCTTGCCTCAAGAACAACAAAAATTCACCTAGTCATTCACTACCCAAAGTCATTGTCAAATCAAACAAATTTTTATTTTGATTAGAGTCCCTGGTTTAAAAATTAAGTCTTTAGCCAGACATGGTGGCATAAGCTTGTAATCTCACCTCCTTGGGAGGCTGAGGCAGGATAAAAGGTTAGAAGCAATTTAGTGAGATCCTGTCTCAAAATTTTTAATGAGATCCTGTATCAAAAATTTAAAAAAGGAGTGGTGTGTGGGGGGGAGAGTGAAGCTTAGTGGTAGAGTGCTAGCATATGTGAGACCCTTGGTTCAGTTCCCAGTATGAAAAATAAAATTGAATCCGTAAGCCAAGGGCAGTGGCATGCACTTGCAGTCCTAGCCCTTGAGCCCAGGAATTCCAGACCAACCTGGGCTACATAGTAAGACCCCATCCTCTTCCCCCCAAAAAACTTCAGGTCCTTAGGAACTAACATGACATATAACAAAGAAGTGATCAAGTAGATTTAATCAGGAAGTGGATGATGAAGGAAAATGTCCAATTAGGATACATATATGAAAGGATATAATTTTTGTGGAGTCCTTTATCATATCATAAAGCTTTTTTTTTTTTTTTTTGGTACTGGGGGTTGAACCCAGGGCCTCACACTTGCATGCTCTGCAAGTGCTGGACCATTGAGCTGCACCCCCAACCCTTTTTTTTTTTTTTTTTTTTTTTTTTTTTTTTTTTTTTTTTTTTTTACTTCTTGAGACAGGGTCTCAGCTAAATTACGCAGACTGCCTCTGGTCTTGAACTTGCAATCCTCCTGCCTCTGCCTCCCGAGCCGCTGAGATTACAGGCCTGTACCACCATGCTCAGCTCATAAAGCAGTTTTAAGAACCAAAGTACTTTTTCAAAAAAGTGAATGCTTTCTTAATATATAATTTATATACCATATATTTCACCTAAAGTATACAACACAGTGGTTTTTAATAGTTGTCATTCTGTCACCACAGTTTGTTTTTTGTTAAACTTTTTTTTTTTTTTGTGGTACTATGGATCAAATCCAGGGCCTTGTTCATAAGTGCTCTGCCTGTGAGCTATAATCCTAGCTCACCACAATCAGTTTTAAAGTGTTTTCATCACCCCTAAAAGAAACCTATACCCCTTAACAGTCACATTCTTCATGTCCACCACCCCTGACCTAGGCAACCATTAATCTGTTTTCCATCTCCACAGATTTCCCTGGGGCTGGGGTTTAGCTTAATTGGTAGAATGCCACTCTGCACTCTCAGAGGCTCCATATTCCGTCCCCAAACCCCAGCTCCCAGCACCACAAAAAACAGGAAAATGACCTGGCAACCCACTCTGGAAACAATCCTGAAACAATCAGCCATTGAAAACCTTATGAATAGCCGAGAAGCACTGACATAGTGCCCAGCATGACACAGTGTCAGGGAATGTTTCATTCTATTGTACATAGGGTCACTATGAGTTGGACCTGATGCATCAGTGCCTAACAACATAGATTTGCTTGTTCTGAACAAGCAAATAAATGGAATCATGCGGTCTTTTGTGACCAGATTAATTTAGACATTATAATTCCTAAAAAATTATATAAACACTGCTCTTGAACAATTTTCTGATCTTTGTAGTATTTTGAGGTTAGATAGACGTCATTTTATAGATATTATCTTTAAAATAAAAGACAATTTTCTTCTTCTTTTTCTTTTTCTTTTTTTTTTTGGCAAGACTAGGAGGTTGAACCCAGGGTCTTGCTCATACTTTGCATGTGCTCTACCACTGGGCTGCACCTTTAGTCCTATTTTTTGTTTGTTTGTTTGTTTGTTTTTATTTTGGTGATAGAGTCTTGCTAAGTTATGCAGGCTGCTCTGGCTTTGAACCTGAAATCCTCCTGCCTCCACACCCTGAGTTACTGGGATTATAGGTGTGAACCACCATGCCTGGATAATATTTTCTGTTTTAATTGAGATTCCCAGATTGCTTTTTAGAAACACTGTAACATAGCTGGGCACAGTGGCTCATGCCCGTAATCCCAGTGATTTGGGAGGCAGAGGCAGGATGATTGTGAGTTCAAGGCCAGAGGCACCCTGTGAAATTTAGTGAGACCTGGTCTCAAAATAAAATAATAAAAAAGGGGTTAGGGGTGCAGCTCAGTCATAGAGCACTTGCAAATTATGTATGAGGCCCTGAGTTTTGCTCTTTAGTACCGAGTTAAAAAAAATACTGTAATATTTCTTCCAATAATGTTTAAGGATGTTTTTCCACATTTTGGGAGAGCCTTATAAAAATTAAGATTCCTAGGCTTCAACTACAAGCATTCTGATTCAGATCTATAGTGAGATCCAGGAAGGTTGTTTTTCTTTCTCTTTCCTTAATTTAATATATTTTATTAAAAAATTTTTTTTTGTGGTGCTTGGGACTGAACCCAGGACCTCATACACGCTAGGCAAGTACTCTCTCACTGATCTACCTCTCCAGCCCCCAGGAAACTGTAATTTTAAAAGCTCCCAGATAAGCCAGAGGCAGCATTAGAACCACTGAATTTAAGAACTAGGAAATATAAAAATAACCAATCTTCAGTGTTTACATCACTAATATTCTTCATCCAGTTCTGTGCATTAGAACCAAAGTATCAGAGACATGAATGCATATTGGCCATGGATGCATATATCAAATGTAGGTCAAGGACAGATATATTTTCAGAATTTGTTGTTGTTGTTAGGTGCCGTCGAGTCAGTATCCGACTCATAGTGACCCTCTATATAATAGGGGAAACACTATTGTCAGTGCTTCTCTGCTGTTCATAGGGTTTTCAATGGCAGATTGATTTTTGGGAGGGGGTTGCCAGGTCCTTCTCCCAAGCCTACAGCTTCTGGTGTTCCCAGGCGGTCTCCCATCCAGGTCTCCCATCCAGGTACTAACCAGGCCCGACCCTGCTTAGCTTCCGAGATCTGACGGGATCTGATGCTACAGGGCTATAGCTGCAGGCATTTTCAGAATAGAAGACCTTAATTAGTTGGATTGAGGACAGCCCCTTGGGAGTCACATAACCAGTTTAGAGCAGCATTAGTGGTTGTTTAGAGTTTAAGTGATTGAGATAACCTGGGAGAGTGGGAATAAAAGAGCATAACACATGCCAAATATTCCTGAAGAGCTCTTGCTTAGAGTGATGGGAGGGTACCTGGTCCTGTGATACAGAGTACTGTGCTGGAAATCAAGAGACTTGGATTTTAATCCTGATTAAATTACTAAATATGGATCAGACCCTGGAATGCATTGTCCTGTTATATTCAGTAAGGATATTTGCTATATGATGACTGATTGTTTCAGTTCTGAACTTGACTGGAGATACTTTTCTTTGTTACCACAGGTACTCTAGAAAATCACTATGTTAGATAATGTCCTCTCTGTATATGCATTACAAGTCTTGGACCTAACTCTGAAAGTTAGGGGACATTGAGCTGTCTGTCTATAGAGCTCCTTTTCTACAAAGTTCTTCAAGGGTATGGCCCTTGTAGCCTACAGGCATCTATTCATATTCTGAAAATTGTTTCTAAATTCTGGGAGCACATTTCCCCATTGGATTTAGGGATGTATATTTGTTACTTAGTGAAACAAGAACGCCTAAGTTTGTGCTTCCAGTCTCGGAGTTTAGGCCCCAGAAGAGAGACAGCTTCAACTTATACTCATGTTTTTCTCCTTAGGCTGTGCAGATGGCATGGGGAGAAGATTGCATTCAGCTCCTGGTCTCAATCTTTCAAAGACGCCAACAGCAGAAATGGAACATGTTCTCCGTGAAGTGAGCAGAATGCCTGCATCTCAGGTAGCAGCCTCGAGTGCTAAGATGCTAGTATGTTAGAGAAGGAAGTGGGCAAAGAAGTGAGTGGCAGATGGTAAGGCACAGGTATGGTAATGTGGGGCAATCTGAAGAGAACATGGTCTGAGATCATACTACTTTTGAGAGGAGATTGCCACATGGCAACTACCTTTCAAATATATCTAGTTCAGGTGTTTACTATGTGTCTTATCCAATCTCTCCCACTTCCCTGAGGACAGGGTCTGTGGGCAAAGCACAGGTCTTATGTTATATGTCTGCCTGTGTGTGTCTGTGTGTTTGAAGGTTGCAGCTTGCCGAGGCCTCAGCAGGGAATGTGGGGAGGATCAACAGTACAGTGCAGAGAACTTCCGCCGCATCTCACGCAGCCTCAGTGGCACCGTTGTCTCAGAGAGGGAGGAGGCTCCAGTCTCTTCCCACAGTTTTGTAAGTAGAATCAGGGTTCATCTATGCAGAGAACCCTCTTCCTTATTAGTAAAAATACAGTGTAGGTGAAGGAGCAGGGAGAAACTGAAGGTGGTAATTTGGGGAAAGCTGTGCACATTCAGCAAAAATTAGAACAGTTGGTCATTATTTTCCTTATACTTATGTGGAGCCCAGAGGAATGTCCCTTTCCTGGAGCAGTTCTGAAAGGGTGTGTTATAGGCCTCCCTAGGATGAGAGAAGTTGTACTAGTTAGCTTTTGTCACTGTGAAAAAATACCTGAGGAAAAAAATTTAAGTGAGGAAAGATTTATTTTGGTTCACAGTTTCAGAAATTTTAGTCCATAGTTGACTGGCTCCATTGCTTTGGGCATGAGATGAGGCAGAACATCATGGGAATGAGAGCATGATGGAGCAGAGTGGAATACCTCACAGCAGCTGGGAAGCAGAGAGATAGTGATAGGAAGGGGATAAGGACAGATATACTTTTCAATGGCATATCCTCAGTGACCTACTTCTTCCAACTAAGCCCAACCTTCTAATAGCTCATTCAGCTATGAGTTCATGAATGGATTAATCTATTGATAAGCTTATACCCTTCTGGTCCAATCACTTCTCAGTGATTGGATCCACCAGCTGGGGACCAAACCTTCAACACATGAGCCTTTTGGGGAAACTTAATATCCAAACCATAACAGTAGTCATGCTAACCTTAAAAGGAACCTGAGAAGCAAAGGCTGCTGATTGGGTCAGAACCCATGGTACTCATCCAAGGAAGAAGGGAAGAAATAGAATGGAGTATTATTTGGCCTTTTCTTCTCCATCTCAGTATATCCCAGTACATGAATGGGTCCAGTGTGTTTTCAGCCAAAAATGAAACATGTGCCCTAGCAAGTAAAGGAAAATGATTTAAAATTCTCTTCTTTGAGGCTTTTCACGGAGTACTGATGCAATCAATAATTTGTAGATGGAAGGAACAAGAAAACCCAAATCAGTAGAGATCAACAAAATCAAATACTTTTAAATACTTTCACTTGCCCAATATAAGTTCAGTTTTCTTTACGGTAGAAGTCAGGGTGCATAGTACCAGTGCACTGAAGCTTGTCTACCAGGTCAGTTCAATAAAAGTGTAAAAACAGGCTTTATTTTACTTTTTTGCAGTGCTGGGAAATGAAAAGCTTGTGCATGTGCTCTACCACTGAGCTATATCCTCAGCCTCTTTAAAACAGGTTTTAAATACATGGTACAAAATTAAGACGGTACCAAGGGGTATAGAGTGAATCCTGTGTGTCTGACTAGTCCCTCAGATCTAGTTTCCTTACTGAGAGAGACTAACTTTATTTTTCAATTTATTGCTCATAGGTTCCTAAATATGTGAACATTTACCATTTTGGCGGGGTAAGAGGTGGTCTCATCTGCTTTGCATTTATTTTTACATACCTTAAATACACTTATTATAAAATGTTATTTTCCTAGGAGAGTTGGTTTCTTCTCTTCTGATTTCTATAGGATGTATTTATTTATCAATTCATTGTTTTAAACAAATGTTTATTGAACTTACATTCTTGGCATTGTGGCAGGTGCTGGGCCCCTGAGATGAGTTAGATACAGTCTTTGCTTTTATGGAACTTCTAGTCCACTACAGGGGGCAGATAAATGAACAAGCAATTTTATAAAGTAATAAGGATTTGTTGGTATGGGACCACAATAGAAGGGAGGTCTAAACTTTGCTATGGAAAGGTAATAGAAGGGAAAGGCTTTCTGGAGGAAGCAAAATGAATATAGCAGGTAAAGGGACCTGAAGCAAAAATTAGCTGAATTAAAAGAGGTTCATTTGATATGGCAGGATTAAAGAGTCTGGTGAGAGGAGATGATGGAGAGTGTTGACAAGTAAGATGGGAAGGAATATAAACAAGGTTCAGATTATGGACCACAAAGAGCTCTATAGGTCACAGTAAAAAGTTGAAGGAATAGAGAAAATTATACATATTGGAAATCGAATCAGGGAGTAAACGTAAATAAGACTTGGTACCTCCCTGGATGTGGGGAAAGGGAAATCAAGAATAATTATCAAAATTTCTGGATTCATAGTGATATGTTGGGGGGTGTTATACATTCAGTTTTGGGTATATTATACTTGAGTGGAGATAGCCAGTAGGCCTTTGTGTATGAGACATATGGGCTAGAAATCAACAATTGGGAATCCTAGCCACTGAAAAGAGGAAAAGAGAAGTGCAAAGAGAGAAAAGGAGCATCACAAAGAAATGAAGAGCCAGGACATACCTTTGAAGAGCATCAAATTTAAAGTGGTTCTCCTGAAGAACCCTAAAAGAAAACTGAGAAAAAGAGATGAGAGCTTAAAAGGAAACCAGGGAAGTGTGACATTCCATTAGAAATTCTTTTCTTCTTGAAACATTCTCCCCTTGTTACCCATAAGAGGTATTCTGAGCATGCACTAATGAAATAACACCAATTCTGCCCTTGAATAGCTTGCAGTCTATTAAAGGAAAGCAAATATCCTGGCATATAGATTGTTTTATTCAATATTTTATTTACTAAGTGCCTGCATTGTTCCAGGAGCTGTTCAAGGAGCTAGGGACACTGAAGTGAAAAGAAATGTACTCTACTAGGGGAGAAAGATAGTAAAAAAATAAATGATAATAACCCCAGACAATAATAAGCATGAAAGAAGAATAAAGTAAGTCTAAGGGGTAAGAAGTAAATGGTAATAGTGACTTTTCTCAGGGCTATTTTTGAGAGGGTAGTAAGGTACAACATCTCAGAGGAAGTAACATTTGATCAGAGACTTCAGTGATGTGAAAGTTAGAGCCATGGGAGAACATTCTTGGTAACAGAAACATTAAGAGTAAAGGCCCTGGGGTAGGAATGAGTTGGTGTGTTTGAGAAACATTAAGAAAGTTAGAGTATAGCAGTTACAGGAATAGTGGGAGATAAAGTGAGAAAGATCAGCAATGCCCTATCACGTGGGACTTTATAGGTTACAGTAAGTTAGTAGGAGATGGGAAGGTCAGATTGAAAGCTTTTGAAAGCTTTGGCAGTGGTCCAATTGTGTCTAAGTGCAGGAGTCATAGGTAGAAGTGTTAGTACTTGGCAACTGATGGAATTATGAATAGAAGTAGGAAGTGAGGGCAATGCCAGTATTTGTTTCCAAGTGACTTAGGAAAATGTGGTACCAGGAGGAGGAGTTTGGAAGAATGTTCAGTTTTGGATATATTAGTGTTTCAGATGTTAAAGGGGTATTTCTGGGTCTTTACCACAAAAGTGAGTAACTAATACAGTGTAGAGCAGGACATAAGAATGTGTGAATATAAACTTGGCAAAAAGCAAGCTGTGGAATATAGCAGTGGCAGGATAGAAGATGGAGTAAGAGTTCTTCATTCTGTATTTCAGCAGACACATTTCAGTTCTCAATACTTAAAGGTACAGAATTTTTTCTCAGTCTAAATATTCTTTTCTTCCTTCCCTTTCTTTCCTTCCCTTTCCTTTTCTTTCTCTTCCTTCCCCTCCCTTTCTTTTTTTTTCTTTCTTTCTTCCCTCCCTCCTTTTCTCTTTCTTCTTCTCCTTCCTTTCTTCCTGTCTTCCTTTTTTCTTTTCTTTTTTCTTTCTTTTCCTTTTCTTTCTCCTTCCTTCCTTCCCTCCTCCCTTTCTTTCTTTCCCTTTTCTTTTTTCTTTCTCTTTCTTTCTTTTTCTTTCTTTTTTCTTTCCCTCCTTCCCTCCCTTCCTTCCTACCTACCTACCTTCCTTCCTTCCCTTTTTCCTTTTCCTTCCCTTCCTCTTCCTTCCTTCCTTCCTTTCTTTCTTTCTTTCTTTCTTTCTTTCTTTCTTTCTTTCTTTCTTCCTTTCTTTCTCTTTCCTTCCTCCCTTCCCTTCCCTTCCCTTCCCTTCACTAGGGATTGAACCTAAGGCCTGGTGTATGCTAGGTGAGTGCTCTACAACTGAGGAAAATCTCTAGCCCTAGCCCCTATTTTAAGATTTCTGTTTTTTCTAATTCTACTGTTAGCATTAAAGAGTTTGCTAAAGACCTGAATGGTAGCTCAGGAAGATGAGGAATATGATGACAACTGGTGAAGAGAAGAGGATCTGAAATTTGGAGTTTCTTAGAAGGGCTAATGGGGAAAGTGGCAGAGTAAATTGGGTCCCTCTCTAGAGCAAAGCATATTTGTGCTCTGGTTCCTTCCTCTTCCTGCTGCTTGCCTCACTGTGTTTACCCAACCACATCCTGCTATGTGTTAATCCTTATTTTTATGTTTTTTGTTTCTGTTTTTATTTTTTGTTTTTTGTCTTGTCTTATTATAAGGACTCATCAAACATGAGGAAAAAGCCTTTGGAAACTGGGCACCGTTGTTCCAGATCCTCTTCCCTCCCTGTCATCCATGACCCTCCTGTATTTCTCCTTGATTCCCAACTCTGCCCTCCCCAACCACAGTTCCTGTCCCCAGAGGTCCTGATGTCCAGCATGGCAGGGGAGCCCTATAGAGCCCCAGGTAATTCTCCCCAGTCTATTACTATATGCCAGAATGTAGTACCCTTCCGGGGGACTCTTAAGGATCAAATCAGTACACCTGTTGGGAGGATGGGGTGTCCCAAGGTGGAGTGGGATATGAATTACTGCTTTAAGATCAAGCATTGAGCTGTGTACTGTGGCATACACCTATAATCCCAGTAACCTGGGAAGCACAGGCAGAAGGATCACAAGTTCAAGACCAGAGGCAGCCTGCATAACTTAGCAAGACTCTGACTCAAAATAAAAAATAAAACATGGGCTGCAAGTGAAATACAGTGGTAGAACATTTGCAATGTATGTGCAAGGCCCTGGGTTCAATCCTCAAGTACTGAAAAAAAGAAAATAGAAGGAGGAAAAAAAGATCAAGCATTGGTTTTGATGAGTTATGATTGAGCCATTTCTTAGGCACTATGGTTCTTAGACCAAGGTCTAAACTGATATCCCTAGAATCAGGATACTCATGAGAATGAATTGTTTCAGTTATGATAGAAAAACTTGTAAGTGTCCAAGGAGATTTAATACTTAAGCCTTTGAGATCCTCCCAAAGAGAAAATGTTGTGTCTATCAGCTAGTTTTCTCTACTTGGATTCACTGAGTCGCAGCTGAAGGATGGTATGGGAGGATAAGAGTGAATGAGAGACTGGCAAACCCATGTCATATGTATATACCCAGATGATCCTGGAGAGGATGGGAAGCATTATTCTGGCCTTCATTCACCTTCCACAGTAAGATGTTCTCTTTCTCTTCCTTAAGGACTGAGGTAGAGGTTCTTGATAGGGAAAGAGGAGGTTGGCACTTAGTGGGTAGAGGTCAAGGATGCTGCTAAACATAATATAATGCACCAGGCATTCCTTCCCCACCTCCAACAAAGAATTGTTGGTCCACAATATCATTAATGCCAAGGTCAAATAAATGTACAGAAAAGGCATTCTACATTGTGCATATGGGAGGAATGGTGTGAACAAAAGCAGCAATATTAGAGATTAAGCAAGAATTTAAGCAGAGGTTAACTGGTGTGAAAAGTACCTCATTAAGAAGAGTTGAGTGAGATGTTAGAGTAGTTGTTCTAGGAATGGAGTCATTGCGAAGGGGTTATATTTGCTATATTAAGGAGCCTGTGTGTGTGTGTGTGTGTTTTGGAGAAAGGATTATAGTGGAGTGAGGTAAGTATGTCAGCATCCAAGAGATTATTTCATTTGCTCAAGCTAGAGGTAAGGGACTTGATGTATATTAACATTTTTAAAAAATGAAATCAAAAGCAAAGCTAAGTTCCTTCTTTCCCTTGTGCGTATGCTCTTGGTGGAGTAAAGAGTTGGGTAGAACAGCCAAGATTGGTCCTCTGGGAAGGAGAATTGTTTTCTGAAGATGCTTAGGCTTTGGGTTTCTTTTCTCTTCTCAGGAACTTCAAAGAACGTCCAGCAATATCTGGCTATGTGTGACAGGGGTGAAACTTCCCAAGGGGTCAAGTACACAGGAAGGACTTTGAACTACCGGAGTCTCCCTCATCGTTCCAGAACCAATGCCTCCTGGGGACTTTTGTCAGAGACCAACCAGCATGTTGGGGCCAGATTCCTAACTATTACAGAATGCAAGCCTCAGCTAACCCACACTGCCACACTACCAGAAAGAAGCCAGGGCCTTCAGGTTCCCCATGCTCAGTCCTGGGGAGATCTTTTTCATTCACCCTCCCACCCTGTCATTGTTCACCCTTTAGCTAGCAGCCTTCATTTACCTCTGAGGTCAGCTTGGAATTTGGGTCCTGTTCCAGGGTCCCGAACAACTGGCCCTCGAAGAGTAGATATGCCTCCAGATGATGACTGGAGGCAAAGCAGTTATGCCTCCCATTCTAGGCATAGGACAAGAGAGGAAGAGGAGTTTCAGTTTGTTTTAGCAGATAGCCCAAGAAGCGAGCAGAACAGGGCTAGAGTCCTGCAGCACAGCAGGTGGTAAGAGTCACCTTTTTCTTCACTGGAGCCACATCTTCCTCTATAAAACCATACTATGGCAGAGCTGGTACCCTGCATCCCTGCTTTTCTCATCTCAACATAGAATTGGCAGTTTCTCCTAGGAGTGCCAGGAACCTCTAAAGAGTTCTGGCTCTGAGAGGGATTATTTGAAATTCCAACTTTGGTTCCCCTAGCAAAAGGAAGCAGATGCTATTAAGGCTTTGAGTCACTTTAAAGTTAAATCCATTATATTACTCTGGACACGAGCCGTCCCTTAGTATCTTAAGGTCATCCATTTTATTCCTGGATACTGTTATGTCCTTATGTCCACCTGAGCACTCAGCGTCTGGCCCCTATTATATTCCCAATTTATACTCTTTGTTTTATTCACCTAGTCTTATTACCTGACCCTCTGTCTTCCCCATCTCTCATTCTTGGAGGGACATGTAGCCCTGTGGTCATTGTCCTGACCACATCATTCAGGGTAGCCCACCTGTCCAGGTATTATGGCCTATCAGCCTTCCCTGTGCCCTAAACCTTAGGCCTAGAATGTGGAGCTGCCAACATACCATTTGCCCTTCTGAACAGATTGAGTCAGGCACATTAACACATCCTTTTGTCCTCAGCAGCAGAGCCATTACTGCCACTTGCTCAGTTGCCGTTGTAAACTCTCAGAGTCAGCTGAACTATTTTAGGGCAAAACATGCTGTTTTGTAAAGTATTTTTCATTAATAAATCTATAAGATAGTTCTATTTAATCCCTTGTTGTTCTTACCTTTTGTATACTCTTGCTCTTTTGTGTTGGGCTGGGGAGGCCTGAACATACATATGAAATGGCTTTTGATGAATGAAGGTGAGGAGTCAAAGATAAGTTGAAGGATATATACTCAAGGAGGGACTCAAAGGGCCCTTAAACAGATTTGCTTTTCCTTGTTTTTAGTGCTGCTAGCATGTTTTCCTGTCTCTTTCCTGCCAGAGGCACTCAATACACACTTCATTCCTCCACTGCGGAGGGAGACTTTCTAGGCAAACTACTCTGACAAACTTATTCCTGGTCCAGGTACTCTTGGTGCCATCCTTCTACCTTACAGGTTTGTGATGTGCCTTCTATCCCTTCCTTGCTCTCTTCTCATGCCCCACTTCCCCTTCAGTTCTTTTGAGAGTTATAATACTTGTATGCAGAAAGATCCATCCTCATCCCTCCTTCACTCCCAAGAGTCCTTCCTTGTAAAAGATAGTTTGTGGGATCCCTTTGCAAGAATGCCCATTGGGCTTTCCCTGCTTTTTTAACTGCAGGTCCCAAGATCATTGAGATTGACACAAAGAAATAAAAAGGGCTGACATCTTTGTTGTACTGCTTACCTAATCATTAGCATCCATTATGAACAGATTCTAAGCTCTCGTTTTATTGAGCTGGAGGATGTGCAGGAATTTCTTACTCCACCTCATTTTGGTACCATCAAGATACACAGATCCTATGGATTTGCTGGTCCTTGAACATGATTCAACACACCTGGTGTCCTGCACACACTCTTCTAATTATTATCGATGGAATGGTCAGTTCTTGTCCCTCACCTCTGTTACTGCATGAATGTTGGTCACCTTGGGTTTCCATAAAGGTTCTGTACTTCTTCCGGGCCCAGATTCTGTGTATGCACAGAAATAAGGAACTAATTTCCAATTGCCTATTTACCCCTCTGCCTTCCAAATTCGTTTTTTGGATGAATCAAGAAGGAGGCTATGTACTTTTCAGGTTTTAATTCTTAACCCTTGGAGCCTAGACTTCTTCAGCTGCATTCTTACTCTGTGCCTCCAAATTCTTGGCAATTCCAAACTCTAAACATAGGGGTCAGAATTCTATTTTAAATTCCATTTTGAATGGTCATGTTCCTGCTCAAGAATCTGCAATGCCTCCTCTATTCTTGTCTCATGTCAGCCCTTTAGTACTCTGATCTGGTAGCTAATTTGTTATACATTTGTTTATTAGTAGGTGGTTCTATCATGTCTCTTGGTTTTTCTGGGAACTCCATGAGAGCTAAGTCATTTTTCCTTGCACTTATCGCAGCAACTAGCTATAGATTGCACTCTCTCCTGTCTTTTGTTTCTATCTGCAAAGAATTTGAACCTGATCCCTAGGTCTCGTCCCGTTTCTCTCCTAACCTCAGTAATTTTGCCCACGTCCCTGGAGCCTGCCCCGCCTCCGCCCCCGCACGCGCGGTGCATGCTGGTCTTAGACCCTCTGTAGGGAAAGAGGGTCCGCCATGTTCCCCGGCGGCGCCGCCGCTTGGCTGTGGTAGCCGCCGCCCCCGCCCCCAACCCCGCCAGGCCCAGCGCCTAGCCGAGCCCCGGGCCCAGCATGGCCGCCCCGGAGCCGGCCCGGGCTGCACCGCCCCCACCCCCGCCCCCGCCGCCACCTCCTGGGGCTGACCGCGTCGTCAAAGGTGAGAGGTGGACGAAGCCCTGGGGGCCTGGCATGAGGAGCTGTGTGAGGGAGGGCGGGAGCCCGTCCCCTCGGGAGCGGGCCCGGCAGGGCGGGCGAGTGACTGGCTGCCTCCCTTGGGGAGTGGCCCCTGGGCGGGCCCCTGCTGGGTTTGGCTGAATCGGTGGCGGTAGCTCCGCGGTCTCCCGCTTGCCATCAGACGGAGGAGAGGGTTTTGGTCCCCGGGTTTTCTACACCAAGGTTTGAGGCTACTAGCTACTGTGAGCCCCTTTCTTTTTCCACTCGGCCTGTCAAAGCGGCTCAAGGGCCGCGATTAGCTTCCGGCTCCGCGACAGCTGCACTTCTGGCTTGTCGGGGCAGACCGACGGGCCCGGATACCTTCAGCCACGCGGGGCCGGGCGATGAGCAGTCAGAAATCGTCTCGGCTTTGGCCCACGCCTGCTCCCCAGTGACAGCCATCTGTCCTATCAGCGCCTAGCTAGCGCCAGCTTTAGGGGTTCGCGTTCGGAGTCAGGTGCCATCCCGTGCGGAAACTGGGGGAACCATATGGGACGTGGACAAGGGTGAAAGATCCAGGCAGGATTGTGGAGCCCATACTTTTCAGTGCATTGTAGGGGAGAAAGCAACATGAAGGAAGAAAGGAAAGAGAAAGAAATATTTACTTAGAAAACTGCCAACACTGTTTGGTCAAAAGGAGTTACTTTTCCCTTCTGAATGCACACTCACATTCCCCCTAGAACAAAAGTTAAATGTTTCTGAGGCAGAGCAGAATTTTTGGATGTTTGCCCATAATAGGTAAGGAGATTTATTTAAAATAGAGAAATTGAGGGCTAGTTGAGAGTTGCTTAAGATTCCAAGCATTGTGAGAGAACCCATCAACTTCAGACACTACAGTGATGGCAATAGAATTTGAAATGATTTTTCTTTTCTATATAGCTTGATCAGCAAGTTGAAATCATTGTAAAGAGTTCCTTATTTATATTACGTTTATTTTTAAAAGATAGAGTCTGCTTTTATTATTGCCTTTTTCATTCAGCTTCTCAAATATACTGGCACAGTATTTAAACACTTGTTAGCCCCGTTTTGAAATCTGACCCTGATTTTCTATTAAAATATTTAAAAACAAGAAACCTATTTCTTTTGTGTGTTTTCTTTTTAAATTTAAAATATTCAATCTGAGACTCTTGGATCTTAAAAGAATGACATTGCTTTGTACCTAGGCTTATGAAGATTTTAAAAGGTACTAATAGATCCAGTAGGGCCAGGCATTGGAATGAGCTGAATAAATACAGTGTTTATGGACTCCTTTTTCTGGGAAATCTTTTTAAAACGAGGGTAGAAGGAGAAAAAAACCCAAAAAAACAGAAAATCAGGCATTCATCTTCTCAAGAAATCTTGAACTTTTATGGGAAATGGGAACAGAAGACATTGCCTGCCTCTTCATTTTCTTATATTCTGTGGGTTTAGCACAGTTGGTAGAGTGCTGCGATGCACTCTGAGGCCCTCGGTTCTATCCCCAACATGGCAAAAAAACAGAAGGATGTGGCAGTCCACTCCCGAAGCAATCCCAAAAGAATCAGCTATTGAAAATTCTGAGGGTGGCTATGACGGCACTTAACAACAACAGTTTCTCTCTCTGTGTGTGTGTGTGTGTGTGTGTGTGTGTGTGTGTGTGTGTGTGTGTGTTTCATTTCCCTGGGGACTTCTTACCAAACTATTAGATAACTAATTACATTCCTGAACAATGAATTTATGCTATCCTTTATGCTTGTGAATCTTGTTCCCTGTCATATATATGGTAATGTTTTTTCCTGTACTGCTTTAATGCAGTAAAAATGAGATTGCAAGCATAAGGCAGATTCCTTAAGGGTGAGTTGCGAGTTCAAGACACAGTCATATTTACAGTTTATTGGTATGGAATAAAAGCTATTTGCTTTAGGCAAATAAGAAAGGAGCTGTTAATATTGGAAATTATAGTTTATGGTTATATCATGCACTTAGTTGGAAACAACTTTTGTTTCTTTTTCCTTTTTCCCCCTCCCCACTACTAGGGATTAAACCTAGGGCCTCTTGTGTGCTAGGCAAGTGTTCTACCACTGAGCTGTACCCCCAACCCCTCTTTTTTTTTTTTTTTCTTGTTTTGAGACAGGGTCTCACTAAGTTGCACTGGCTGACTCTGGCCTCAACCTTGTAATTCTCTTGCCTCAGCCTGCTGAGTAGCTGGGATTACAGGTGTGCGGCATGGTGCCTGGCTGTTTATGGAATTTGTTACCCCCTTGGAATTCCTGATATGGATCACATTTTTAAGATAGTGTGTAACACGTGTTTGCACTGGGCATGTAGACTTGTCTCTAGCTTTGACAGTTACTTAGAAATCTATGTTTCATATAGATCCAAAAATCTACTTTAAATTTTATCTTTAGGCTTCTTTTTCTTTTACATTTAATTATTGTACTATAGTGTTTTATCTGATGATTGAGAACACTGGTTGCCTGAAGATAAATGACAATCGTGCTTGTTCAATTTAAGTGTAACTTTTAAAATGCAGATTTCTTTTAAGTCCAGGATGTGGTGCTAATTTTGCGTATGTATATTTCATAATGAAAATGTTATGGAAACCATCATTGGTATTGAATACAAGTAATCTTTTACTCTCTGGAACTTTTCCTTATTTCCTGTAAATATGCTCTATACATATAGTCAAAAGGCCTACATTTCATAGTCATAGATTTTTAAGGGACTGTAGATCATTCTGTGCTTAAATATCACATGCATGAAATTCACTTCTTGTGAAGTGTGGGACAATTAAATACTGTAGGTGATTTATGTATAAATATGAGAGCTTGTCACTAAAATTGTTGTTGTTGTTGTTAGGTGCCCTCGAGTCAGTATCCGACTCATAGCGACCCTCATAGGGTTTTCAATGGCTGTTTCTGGATTGACTTGGGAGTGGATTGTCACATCCTTCTCCCATTTTTGCGGTGCTGGGAATTGAACTCTGGACCTCAGAGACTGCAGCACAGCGCTCTACCAACTGAGCTAAATCCCAGCCTGTCACTAAAATTAGTAGTAGCAATTCCATGTCACTGATTATGGGTTATTACATTTCCTGGTTAGTTAAAACAAATTTGGTTCTGAGTTTAGTCCAGCTGCTGGCTTAGGTCAGATTCTTTCTGTTTAAAATGTAATATAGCCTTATCAGGCATGATAGCACATACATTCCTGTAATCCTAGCACTCATGAGTCTGAGGCAGGAGGGTAGCCCAAATGATTTAGGTGAAATCGTTTATGCCCTTTTAACCATATTCTGGTAAGCATTTTTTTTCTTCGTTTTTTGGGATGAACTTGCGTTGATCCTTTATCTTCAACCTCCTGAGTGCTGGAATTACAGGTGTGCACCACCATGCCTGGTTGCATTTTTTGTCCTTTAGCTAAATTGCAAATAAAAAACTGGGAACTAACTAGAGAAAACATCTAATCGTATCTGTATGTGTGTTCTACTGCTACACCAGCAAAATTGCTGTGAGAAATTAAAACACAAACCCCTGAATTTGTATTACTTTCCTCCTTCCCAAATTTACTTGACTGTAATTGTCTAGATACTTCTTTTTTTCCCAGAGACTCTAAAAACACATATTTTGCTTTATAAACTAGGTCTCAAATTTATAAAGCTGCATTGTCCTTGAGATAGAAATTCTGTTAGCTATAATACAAAAAGTCACCTTTACAGAGCATTGTCTATATTGTGTGTTTGTTTTAGCACCTGCAGTGTGACAATTTTCTTTTACATTCACCATTTCTCCCTTACTTTCTAGATTTTATTAACTAAGTTATCACACTTTCATATTGAACCAAAATGTTGAAGTGTGTGTGTTTTGTTTTAGATGATATATTTTTGATGGGCAGCCTTATGATTTATTGAGGTTCTTTTGCCAGCCTGCCTGCTTGTAAATCCGAGGTCATTTGATTATACTGTTTCCAGTTAGGATTGCTTATTTTCATTACAGATTTCTAGATGACCTACATAGGTCTTGGGTCACATAGCTACTTCAGTGTTTCTTGCTAATGTTTCTATTTCATGTTTTAAAGCAGTTTGAATTTTAACTTTTGTTTACAAAGTCTGTTTTGAAGACTTATCTATGTATAAAGATAACTCCTTAAAGTGATTTTTTTCTTTCCACCCTCATTAAACTGTTAAGCATACTAAAATAAATCTTTAGTACCATGTGTCCTAGAGAAAGCAAAGGAACAGAGGATATAGTGTGTGTGTGTGTGTGTGTGTGTGTGTGTGTGTGTGTGTCTAAGAGAGGGAGAGAGAACACTATGGTCACAACTTGTCTTATAAGGAAAATGCTAAGTAGGAAATACAGCTGCTCAGTAGAGGCAAAAGCTTCAGGTTCCAGAGCTAGTGAATGAATTGTCAAGTGAGGAAAAGTTTGGTGAAAAGAACTTTGATTTAATAAATTGAGGACTGGAGCGATTAATACTTGCCAGAGTAAGTGGCAGAGCCAGCAAGTTGTTTGAGTTTGAAGGAGGTAGTAATTACTCTGGTCTATAAAGGTCTAGGAAGGATTATTTTTATAGGAGGAAAGAGGCTTTGAAGGATGGGTAGGATTGAAATAGGCAGAGGGCAAGACCATTTACTTACGCATTTATTGAGTACCTATTATGTACCAGTCATTGTGTGAGGCACTGGAGATACAGAAGTAAGATAATAAATAGATTTCTTTGTGCTGACAATATAGTGGGGTAGATATTATTGTTAATAAATATGGTGAATTAGAGGCAAAGTGCTATTGGAATGATAAGGAAGGAATTGACTATCTTAATTTGAAGAGAAAACATTGCTTGAGAGAATAATGTTTTGTGGTAATCCTTGAAGGACAAGTAGAATTTCTTCAGACAGAAGGTAGGGATAGAGTAGAGAAAACAGAAGCAAGAAAGCATGAAGTTTGAAGAAAGCATGAACTGTATGGCAGTGATACTTAAAGTGATTGGCAATGAGTGGCAGATGAAATTGGAAAGGATCTTTTGTATATCAAGTTGAGGAGGTGAAATTTAAGCTTGTAAGCAAGACAGCCTCTGGTTGATTAAGGACACAAGCTCTAGAGTCAGACTGCTTGGCTTTGAAAACTAGCTCTACCACTTAATAATAATCTTTTAACATGGACAAGCTACTTAACATTCTACAGGCCTTAGTTTTCTCATCTATAAAATGGAAGAAGAATGGGGATCTGGTTCAGTGGTAGAGCATTTGCCTAGCATGTGCAGGGCCCTCAGTTCTATCCCTAGCACCACAAAAATATGTACAAAATGGAAGTAATCAAGTCTTATTATGGAGGTTTTGGAGGATTAATGGAGACAGTGCATTTAAAGTATATACTACACAAGTGAGGATGCTCATTTGCTCTACAAGGGGAGGCAAGGAGGCTGAATCCTTGCCACCTCAGTAAGAAAGATAGAAATGAGTGAATTAAGCCTAAGGGAAGGAAATTGGGAGACGACAAAATTCACCTTGGAGAAGCAGAAGCTCAATGAAAATGAAATGACTAACACCTCTAATTTATGTCCTGTTCTCCAATATTTCAAAGCATTGTGGGCTGAATCATTAGTGTCCATTACCAGTAGACTGATCACTACTATGGAAGGGCCACATGGGACTCCATTCTTGGTTCAACTCACTCGTCGACTTCAGCTGCTCCTTTTAGGATATGTGTATAATAGATCTAGGGGCTGGGATTTAGCTCAGTTGGTAGAGTGCTGCTCTGTAGTCTCTGAGGTCCTGGGTTCGATTCCCAGCACCGCAAAAATGGGAGAAGGACGTGGCAACCCACTCCCAAGGCAATTCCGAAACAGTCAGCCATTGAAAACCCTATGAGGGTCGCGATGAGTCGGACACGACTCGAGGGCACTTAACAACAACAACAACAACAACAATAGATCTGGAAACTAGAGGCATCTCCCCCCAAAAAACCAAAAGCTTAATTCATTTGTAAAAAGTTACACAGTAGTAATATGACTAACAATGCAAATAGGTATTAAAGGAATGGTAGCCACCACTGTTACTGTTTTTGAAGGTTTTAAAGTAGAATATTGACCCACAATCTTGGTTTTTGAAAGCTAACTCTGGTGGTATTATGTAGAACAAATTATTGGAGGGATCAGAGGCTTAAAGCCGGTTGTGTCGTCCAAAGATCAGTGGAGTAGTTCAAGTGAGGGATAACCAAAACATGAATTAGGGAAAGAAATAAATCAGATATGACACAAATTATCAATAAAATTAGAAAGTAGATAGATATATATTGAATAAAGTGATTGGGTATGACAATGAAAAAAGTGACCTTTTTTTCATTGTTATTGTTGGTGTTCCATCCCATAGGGTCAAATCCTACTCATAGCAACTTTGTATACAACAGAACGAAACACTACTTGAAACTGTGATATGCCCAGCACTATTATTAGTGTTTCTCTGCTATTCGTAGGGTTTTCACTGGCTGAATATTTCAGGAGTAGGCTGACATGTCCTTCTTCCAAGCCTGTGTTGTTGTTGTTGTTAGGTGCCATCGAGTCGGTATCTGACTCATAGCGACCCTCATAGGGTTTTCAATGGCAGATTGTTTTGGGATTGCCTCAGGAGTGGATTGCCACATCCTTCTCCCATTTTGCAGTGCTGGGAATCGAACTCGGGACCTCAGAGACTGAAGAGCAGCGCTCTACGAATTGAGCTAAATCCCAGCCCTTCCAAACCCATAGCACACTGTATTCCCAGGCTTTCTCCCGTTCAAGTACTAACCAGGCCTGACCCTGTTTACCTTCCAAGATCTGATGAGATTAGACACCAGGGTGGTATAGCTGTAGACAATGCTTTCTTTAGGAGTCAATAATCAGACTAATTTTGCTTCAGAGATTAAGTTGGGCAATTGTAGTTGGAAGCAAAGAGTGGAATTATATGTAAAATATCAAGAATGGACAAATTGAGAAGGACCTTTAAAATAAGATTCAGGGTTTTCTTTTTCTTTATTTTTTAGTCTCTAAGGAACTCTCTGGGGCTGGAGTTTAGTTCAGTTGGTAGAGTGCTGCTCTGCACTCTCTGAGGACCTGGGTTTGATCTACAGCACCGCAAAAATGGGAGAAGGACATGGCAATCCACTCCCGAAGAAATCCAGAAATAATCAACCATTGAAAACCCTATGAGATAATTGAAAAAGCCAATGCCGTATTACTCTGTACCCTATCATCATTTACTAATGAAAAAAAAAAAAAACAGGAAAACCCTATGAGAGTTACTATGAGTTGGATGCTACTCAATGACACCTAACACTGAGAACAAAGGACCTATCTGGGGCTAAGGTTTAGCTCACTTTGTAGAGTGTTGCTCTGTGCTCTCAGAGGCCCTAGATTCTATCCCCAGCACTGCAAAAATGGGAGAAGGACTTGGCAGCCCATTCCCCAAACTGTCAATCATTGAAAACCCTATAAACAGCAGAGGAACACTGATATAGTGCCGAGCATGTCAGAAAGTGTTTCATTCTGTTGTGCATAGGGTCACTATGAGTCACCAACTCAACAGCACCTAACAACAAACAAGGAACTGTCTGTCTACAGCCATACCACCCTAGTGCCCAATCATGTCAGATCTCAGAAGCTAAGCAAGGTCAGATCTGGTTAGTCCTTGGCTGGGAGACCACCTGGGCAAACTGGATGCTGTAGACTTGGGAGAAGGACCTAGCAGCCCACTCTGAAAACAATCAGCATCAAAACCCTATGAATAGCAAAGAAGCACCGACAGAAGTGGCGGGCATGGCATAGTGTTGGCTAGTGTTTGGTTCTGTTGTACATAGGGCCACTATGAGTCAGACTCAACTTGAGGGCACCTACCAACAACAACAAAGAACTATCTAAATTTTTGAGTTGGTTAATCTAGCTATGCTTTCATTCAATTGAAGAATGGTAGGATTTAAATTTTTCTAGTAAGCAAGATGATAAGAACTTGAACTAGCATCACAGCAATGAAAATATAAGAAAATTGAGAGAATTCAAAGAATCAAAAGGATTTGGAATCTAGAAAGAAAACAATAATATCAAAGTTTAAATCTGAGTGTCAGAGAGTGGTGATACCATAACAAAAATACTCTAAGAAAGAAACAAATTTTGAGGGAAAGATATTTAAAGAACTACCACAAATTAAGGGCTGGGATTTAGCTCAGTTGGTAGAGCGCTGCGCTGCAGTCTCTGAGGTCTCGAGTTCAATTCCTAGCACCACAAAAATGGGAGAAGGGCCTGGCAATCCACTCCCAAGGCAATCCCGAAACAGTCAGCCATTGAAAACCCTATGAGGGTCGCTATGAGTCGGATACTGACTCAATGGCACCTAACAACAACAACAACAACCACAAATTAAAAGGGACTCACAGAATACATTGAAATTTTGAGGACAGTGCTGTTGGATTTATTGAATCTTTCCTTACGGCATGTGACAAATCCATACTTTTACATCAGGCTGATGAGGAGCTTTTTGATAATTCCTTTAGTCAAAGTAAACATCATCATATTGGTAAAAAGATAACTGTATTGGACCAGCATTCAGACTTCAGTTTGAACCAGAGCTCTAGACCTTGGGAAGGTATTTAACCCTCTCAGTTTGTTACCACATTTGTGAAATAGATAAAACTTATCTGACCACACTCACAGAGCATCTCTGAGGATCATATGGAATTACGTATGTGAAGTTATGTTGCAAACTAAATAAAACATTATAAATACTTGTCATTGCTATATAAAGTAGTGTCAAGATATATAAGGTTTTTTTTTCTTTGTGGTACTGGGGGTTGAATTATGCAGACTGCCTCTGGTCTCAAATTTGCAAATCTCCTGCCTTTGCCTCCTGAGTTGCTGGGATTACAGGTGTGCACTACCATGGCCAGCAAGTATTTTATTTTTATTTTTTATTTTTTTGGTGCTGAGGATCAAACCCAGGGCTTTGCACTTGTTAGGCAAGTCTCTACCACTGAGTTAAATCCCTAACCCCAGAGATAGAAGTATCTTAGAAATGATAATCTATCTTCAGTAAACATGTATTAGTACCCTTGTTCTAGATCACTTTGTAAGTAGAGAGGAAAGACAGCCTTCTCTCTTCAAGGGACTTCATAAGCTAGTAGGAAACACAAGTTTTTGTGGTGTAATTGAAGTGCTGTAATATAGGTGTGCATAATGTGTTATGCTATTGGACCACAAAGTAGAGGGCATTATGAATGTAAATGGGAAAGATTAGAAAGAGTTTTCAAGATTGGAACACAAATGAGATTTAAACAAATGAAGTTAGGCAAAAGATAGGAATCATGTATTCCAAAACAATAGGGAGTACAAAGTATAGACATAATTTTTCTTTGTTCCAATTTATTCAATCATATATTCTTAATGCATTTATAAATACAGAAATATTAGGCATCTGTTACTAACCTATATCAGCCTCTTTCTCAACACACAAGTACACTCAAGGGGGCGGACAACTGAGGGCTAAGATTATAACAATGAAGGTGTTGGTATTGGGACACTAATCTTAAGAATTTCCGCTGGTGGTGGTGTCTTCTCTTTTTCTTCCTCTCTCAAATTATTTCATTTTTATTAGTAGTTTTTTTTTAGTTATTGTACAGATTAATGGGGTTCATTATGACATTTCCATATGTGCATATCATTGTACATTGTTCCCCCATATTACCTTCCTATATCCCCCTTTCCCCCTCCTGCAAGACCCCTTCCTCTAGTCTTCCTTCTGCTTGCACATCCTTTATGTATAAGAGGATGCCCAAAATTGTATTCACATTTTAAGTATTAAAATTTTGATAACATATACTGATAATACAAGTCACATTTAACTTCTACAATTGCGAGAAATGCTCAAAGTGGTTACCATTGTAATTTAAATACTGATAACAAAAGATGAGTACAAGTCACTACTCCAATTACAAGAAGTCATACTGCATATTTCTTCTGTAATTAGATTTACCCTGAAAATGTAATTCATAGCAACATCTCTTTAAGTGTGTATACATTTTCAGCATCCCCATATATGTACATATATTGTTGTTGTTGTTAGGTGCCGTCGAGTCGAGTCCGACTCATAGTGACCCTATGTACAGCAGATCGAAACACTTGCCGATTCTGTGCCAGGCAAACCATCTTATTTATGTTTAAGCCCATTGTTGCAGACACTGTGTTAATCCATCTGGTGGAGGGTTTTCGTCTTTTCCGTTGACCTGCCACTCTCCCAAACATGATGTCCTTCTCCAGGGATTGATCTCTCCTGACTACATGTCTGAAATATGTAAGACGCAGTTTGGCCATTCTTGCTTCCAAGGAGCACTCTGCTTGTACCTCTTCTAGGACAGATCTGTTGGTTCTTTTGGCAGTCCATGGTATATTCAATAGACGTTTCCAGCACCACAATTCAAAAGCATCAATTCTTTTTCTGTCTCTCTTGTTCAATGTCCAGCTTTCACAACCATATGATGCCACTGAAAATACCATGGCATGAGTCAGATGCACCTTCGTCTTCAATGTGACATCTTTGCTTTTCAATAATCTAAAGAGGTCTTTTGCCACAACTTTTCCTAGAGCAATGCGTCTTTGGATTTCTTGACTGCTGCTTCCACGGGTGTTGATTATAGAGCCAAGCAAAGTAAAATCTTGGACAACCTCAATCTTTTCTCCATTTATTGTGAAGTTGCGTGCTGACCCAGTCGTAAGGATTTTTGTTTTGTTGATGTTTAGTCGTAACCCATATTGAAGACTATGATCTTTGATCTTCATCAGTAAATGTTTTAAATCCTCTTCATTTTCAGCAAGCAAAGTGGTGTCATCTGCATAACGCAGGTTGTTAATGAGTCTTCCTCCAATCTTGATCCCACGTTCTTCCTCATAAAGTCCAGCTGCTCGGATTATTTGCTCAGCGTATAAATTGAAGAGATAGGGTGAAAGTATACAGCCCT